>CAUYQU010009613.1:0-15000 GCA_963574635.1 Cheracebus regulus | reverse complement strand
TATATGATTTTTTCCTTTAGACTTAACTTTGATGATAACCTTGATATGGGCTGTGTCTCCTTGGAATGCCAAGCAGAGATCATTTTATGCTTTGAGGTCATAGTTATAAATAATGTTGCTTACCATATATTCCAAATTCATTCAGAAATTTAGTGAGCACCTACTCTGGACCAACACTGATACAGCCAGTAGGTATATAGCAGGAAACTAAAACTAAGTACCTGTCCTCATGGAACTTATATTTCAGCGTGGGGAGAGAGATAACAATAATTATATGACACGGCAGGTGGCGACAAAGTACTGTGGAGAAAAATTCAGCTGTGTGAGTAGGAAAGGGACTGGCACAAGTGGGGGTTACCAGTTTATGTAGGGCATCTAGGGAAGTTCTCCTTGAAACAGTAATAGCGAGCAAAGGCCAGAGAGGGATGTGAAACAGTGGGCTTTGCAGATATGAAGAGGAAGGGAATGTATAAGGGGCCTGGAGCAGCTAGTATAAAGGGCCCAAGATAGGAGGGTGCTTGGCATATTTAAAGAATAGGAAAAGGGCCAGTGTAGCAAGAGAAAAGGGAAGAATGTGGAGAGTAGAAAGAGGTAAGGTGAGAGAGTTGGGGGCAGGGGGTGGAGACAGACTATGAAGGGCCATGTAAGCCATTGTAAGGGCTTTAGTGTATATTCTAGGAGAAATGGGGGCTATTTGGGAATTCCGTGCAGAAGAGTGCATGATCTAAGTAGACTGCTTTGACTGCTGTAATTTAAGCAAAGTATGTTGATGGTAGCTTGGCCAAAGGAATAGAAGGGAATTTGTGAGAAGTGGTTAGATTCTTGATGCATTTTAAAGCTAAAACTGGTAAGATTTGCTACTCCAATCCTTCTTCCCCTGTGATATTATATAGAAGGAAATGGAGGAGTGACTCCTTCTTAAAGGCTAATGATTCTCAACTGAATTCTAATATATTTAATTATTCACCTTAAAGTAAGATCTTGCCTATGGACCCCATATAGCATAGCAGTAACCTTACACTTAACAGACTTTAGGGGGAAAAAATGAATTGTATTTGACTTTCAGCTCACAGTCTAGCCAGTGAGACAAAATTACAGGACCAGAGGAACACCTCTGCACGTGCATGTACGTGCCTGCACGTGCACACGCACACATACACATACACACACACACACACACACACACCCCTACCCCTACCTGTACACGCATGTACAGATCCCTGAAAGTCATGAGAATCACAGCTGGAATCAGCCATTGTCTCAGATGGGTGTGTGTTCATTTGCAGGTGTGTTGAAGGGGTGGTGGGAAGTAATTAACAACTGCTGTACTGATTTTTAATGTAAACATGTACATAAGTAGTTAGAGGAGATGATAAGAGAAGATTGCATAGAAAAGGTGAGATGTAAACTAAGACTGGTAGAATCAGTAGGATATAAATAGGTGAAGTTGAGGAGGCAGGAAGACATTCTTGTCAGTCCCTTCTCTGTGCTTCTGCTTAGAAGGTAGAAGATTTGGTGCCTTCTACTCTTTCTCTACACAATCTATTTAGAAGACGCTCCATTGTTAGGGAAAATAGCCTTAGGAGGCTGTATGGTTCCTACTTAGAAACAGTAGATTGAAGTTGAATATTTAGAGCAAACTATTCTATGATGTGACTAACTGTCAGACTCCAGTTTAGTGGTGTCAGACTATACTTGTTTTTTTTTGGATGGTTATAGATTAAAGGAAAATCTTCTATGGCAAATCTTGAAATTAAGAAAGTATTGGGAGTATGCTTCATGTTCTGTTCCTTGTTTGTATCCTTATGCCCTTTCCTTCCACCAGTCTTCCCTCTCCTCTTCATTTACACTCAGCTGTCCTGTAACACAATGTATGTGTTCCTAAAAATCACTAAGCTATGGAAAATCACATAATGACAACCACACAGTTTATGGAAAAACAAAGTATAGGGCAACACACAAAAAACTTCATCAGTGACACATTGAAAAGGATATAGGAACCTAAATGAGAGCAGTGACATAGTTTCACACATCTTTAATAGCTAAGAAATACATAAATATTCCAATAAATGTGGTACTTTACCCTGAGAAAGACCTGAAGTTTGCTTATGGAAGTGGACTCAGAAGGGTGGCAGCTGTGAGACATGGTGACGTAGAGAATGGAAGGTTATCTGAAATTGGAAGGAAAGTTGTCACAAACACCAGATGTGGGTGAGTGTAGCACAGTGAACTGAGGTAGCTGGTTGATGTTTGAGGTATTTGCACGTGTGTGTTTTATATATTCCTGTATAGCTTGGGTGCAGTTTCCTGCATTCGCCTAATATTTTTTTGCAGACAAAATCATGCACGAGCAAACATGAAATTCATGTTATGTTCAAACTGTTCTGATATATTAATGGCGCTGGAATAAATTCTCATATTGAAAACAAGCACTGTAGCAGAACCAACTGTACTTTGTTTTGTCTTGATGATTAACCAGCACCTTAACTGTCTCCCTGCTTTATTGTTTCTCTTCGTTCTCATAATATACAAAGACACTCTTATTTTTAGAAAGACTGATTGGAACATCTGTCAGCCAGATAATTAAACTTATTGAATATTGTCTATCTCCAGGATCCTGGTCTGGGACATGGGAAATAAAAAATGTTTTTAAACAATGGGTTCTGCCCTTATACGGCTTGAATATGGGGAACTAAGCACAGACTTTAAGAAGCAAAACAACAGTTTTTAAAATATAACAACATACAGAATTAATATATCAGTGCCAAAGAGATAGGGTAAAGTAGTTAGTAAAGAGATAGGGTAAGCCGTGCTTGGTGGCTCATGCCTGTAATCCCAGAATCTTGGGAGGCCAAGGCGGACAGATCACGAGGTTAGAAGTTTGAGACCAGGCTGACCAACATGGTGAAATCCTGTCTCTACTAAAAATACAAAAATTAGCTTGGTGTGGTGGTGCATGCCTGTAATCCCAGCTACTCAGGAGGCTGAGGCAGGAGAATCGCTTGAACCCGAGAGGCGGAGGTTGCAGTGAGCCAAGATTGCACCACTGCACTCCAGCCTGAGCGAAAGAATGCGACTCCATCTAAAAAAGAAAAAGAAAAAGAGAGAGAGATAGGGTAACGTAGATAGTAAGGTAAAGCTTCTTAGAATATATAAATTTTGATCCAGATTGTAAACAAAGTTGTGAACATGGATTGGGGAAGTATTCTCGGAAGATGAAAACCCTAGCATCAAATTCTACCAGCATTTCAGTTCCAGGTAAGATGGAGTAACAAAAGTTCTCCTTGTCGCTCAAGTGAAAGCAACTGTAAAACCTGGACAGCATGCATGGAGCAGTTACATGAATTCTAAAAAGTAAACAATAGCAGGTAGGTTAAAGATGAAGACCAGATTCTTTTTTCCCTTTTTTTTTTTTTGGAGACGGGGACAGGGTCTTACTCTGTCAACCAGGTGGAGTGCAGTGGTATGATCAAGGCGCACTGCAGCCTTGATCTCCTGAGCTGCAGTGATCCTCCTGCCTCAGCCTCGCATGTAACTGGGACCACAAGCAGTTGCCACCATGACTGGCTAGTTTTTTTTGTTTGTTTGTTTGTTTTAATAGAGACAAGGCCTTGTTGTGTTACCCAGGCTGGTCTCAAACTCCTGAGCTCAAGCAGTCCTCTCACCTCTACCTCCCAAAGTGCTAGGATTACAGACGTGAGCCACCATGCCTAGCCAAGACCAGATCTCAAGTACCTTTAAATCAGCAGTGAGTTTGCCATTTTGTCTCCTGATATTCCCCTCCTTGAACGCAAAACAGCCTAAAACCAAGTGTGGGCACAAAGCTGTAGACGGAGAGCTCCAGGAGAAACAAGTAGTGGCAAAGGTAACACCCAGAGAAAATGTAGAAATGCCCATGGCTTTCTTTTGTTTTTTTTTCTTCATGCCTTCATGCACCAGTCTTCAAGTAACCTTATGGTGGCAACAGAAGCTGCAATGAGAGTCAGCAGGAGCCAGACTCCAAGGGAGGGAAATCTCTTCCCTGAATCCTTTCTTTCTCTTTCTTCCTATCCATTGGTCCTAACTGGAGTACAGTCACAAAAATACATGAGAAGTTGAATAACTAAAGACACAGCTTTCTGACTGGAGGAATGAAAACAGGAGCTACCTGCAGACAACTAGAAGGTACCAGGAAGATGACAGGCAGAGAAAGTCTTAGGGAAACTGGCCCCATAAAGTTGTTTATGAGTTGGGCACAGTGGCTCAAACCTGTAATCCTAGCACTTTGGGAGGCCAATGCAGGAGGATCACTTGAGGTCAGGAGTTTAAGATCAGCCTGGCCAACATGGCAAAATCACGTCTCTACTGAAAATATAAGCATTAGCTGGCATGGTGGCGCACACCTGTAATCTCAGCTACTTGGGAGGCTGAGGCAGGAGAACCGCTTGAACCCAGGAGGCGGAGATTGCAGTGAGCCAAGATCATGCCACTGTACTCCAGCCTGAGCAACAGAGGAAGACTGTCTCAAAAAAAGTTGTTTATGAACTTCTGGGCCTATAGAAAGAAAGGGTCAAATTCTAATCAACATACCAAAGACATGGAGAACTGAAATAAAAACCACCACCCAGAACCCAGATTGACTACCTAGTAGTGCAGAGGAGACAGATCCAAAAAACTCTGCAAAAGTTTGGACAGCTGAACTGACATTGGTGCCATGCTAAGTGGATTGGAACTCACAGCCCAGACTTAATGAAAAGTCAGTTTCCTGCTAAAATGAAAATATTAACAATTTTCATAGGATTGAAGCAAGACCCTGAGACTCATACTATTCAAAATGTCTACGTTATAATTCTGTAAGATAGAACCAGGAAAATCCTATAAGAAGAACCAAGAAAATCTCAGATTGCATTGGGCGAGTGGGAGAGACGAACCAAAAGATATCAATGCTGAGATGACAACAATATTAGAATTATATGATAATGACTTTAAGGTAGCTATTATCCAAGTCTTCCAACAAGTAATGGTGAACACCATTTTTTTTTTTTTCTGAGACAGAGTTTCACTCTTTCGCCCAGGCTGAAGTGAAGTGGCATGATCTCACTGCAACCTCTACCCCCACCAGGTTCAAGTGATTTTCCTGCCTCAACCTTTTGAGTAGCTGTGATTATAGGCGCCCACCACCATGCCCGACTAATTTTTGTATTTTTAGAAGAGATGGGGTTTTGCCATGTTGGCTAGGCTGGTCTCGAACTCCTTACCTCAGATGATCCACCTGCCTTGGCCACCCAAAGTGCTGGAATTACAGGCATGAGCTACCGCACCTGGCCAACACTTTTTAAATGAACAGAAAAATAGGAAGTCTCAACAAAGAAATAAAATATGTAAATTATCAGGGAAACTAAATGAAAACCACAATGAGGTGCCACCTTACTGCTGCAAGAATGGCCATAATTTAAAAGTCAGAAAATAAATAGATGTTGGCATGGATGTGGTGAAAAGGGAACACTCTTACACTGCTGGTGGGAATGTAAACTAGTATAACCTCTATGGAAAATAGTATGGAGATTCCTTAAAGAACTAAAAGTATAGTATCATTTGAACCAGCAGTCTCACTGCTGGGTATCTACCCAGAGGAACAGAAGTCATTATATGGAAGACACATGCACACATAGGTTTAGAGCAGCACAATTTGCAATTGCAAAAATATGGAACCAACCTAAATGCCTATGAACCAACAAGTAAATAAAGAAAATATGGTATATATACACCTTGGAATACTACTCAGCCATATAACAGAATGAAATAATGGCCTTTGTAGCAACTTGGATAGGGCTGGAGGCCATTATTCTAAGTGAAGTAACTCAAGAATAGAAAATCAAGTATCATATGTTCTCACTTATAAGTGGGAACTAAGCTATGTGTATGCAAAGGCGTAAGAATGATATAATGGACTTTGGGGTCTTGAGGGGAAGGATGGAGGGGATAAGGAATAAAAGACTATACGTTGGGTACAGTGTACACTGCTTAGGTGATGGGTGCATCAGAATCTCAGAAATCACTAAAGAGCTTGTCCATGTAACCAAAAACCACCTGTATCCCAAAAACTATTGAAATAAAAATTTTTTTTAACTCACAGAGTGGTTGGAAACCCTCATAATGGTCTCCACCCTCCTGGAAAAAAAAAAGAAATAGAAGATTTAAGGAAGAATTAAATGGATATATTTTAACCAAAAAATATAATTACCAAAGCAAAAAAAACTTGATGGGCTCAATCACAGAATGGAGATGACAGGAGAAAGAGTAAATGAGCTTGAAGATAAATCAGTAGAAATTATCCAGTGTAGACCAGGCATGGTGTCTCATACTTGTGAATCTCAGCACTTTGGGAGGCTGAGGTTGGCAGTTCACTTAACACCAGGAGATTGAGACCAGCCTGGCCAAGATGGCGAAACTCCATCTCTACTAACAATAACAATAAGAATTAGCTGGGTGTGGTGGTACATGCCTGTAATCCAGCTACTCAGGAGGCTGAGGCATGAGAATCATTTAAACCCAGGAGGCAGAGACTGCAGTGAGCTGAGGTCATGCCATTGAACGCCAGCCTGGGTGACAGAGCAAGATTCTGCCTTAAAGAGAATAAAAGAAACTATCCAGTATACAGAGAAGGGAAAAGACTGGAAGGGGGAAGAAAGAACATAGCCTCAAAAACCTGTGGAACAATAACAGAAAAATTTAACATTCATGTCCTTGTAATATACCAAAGAAAGAAGGACCATAGGGCCAAAAAATTATTTGAAGAAATAATATTTGGAATTTCCTGAGTTTGACAGAAGACATGAACTTACAAATTTAAAAAGCTCAGAACCCCAAACAGGATAAACCCAAATAAATTTATTCCCAGGTGAATCATAATCAAATTGTTTAAAACAAAAAATTCTAAAAGCCAGAGAAAAATGACATATATAAGAAAAAATGATTTAAATTATATATTTCTCATCAGAAACCACGGAGGCCAGAGGAAGTGAAACATTTTGGAAGTGTTTAAACAGTTATCAACACAAATTTCAATATCCAGCAAAAACATACTCTCCAGGAGCAAAAGTGAAAGAAAGACATTCTCAGATGAGTAGGATAATTCATTGCCAGCCGACCAGCTTTGAGAATTGCTAAAGGAAGTTATTCAGAGAGAGGGGAAATGAATACTGGAGGAAACTTGAAACATCAGAGATGATGGAAAAGCAACAAAAATGGGAAGTATAATAGACTATTTTTCTCCTTGAGTTTGTTGAAATATATTTTACAGGTAAAAACAAAAATTATAGCATTGATGAGATTTTCTATGTACATAGATGTCATATAGAAGACAACTACAGCATAAAGAGAGGGAAATGTGGTCTATATGTGTTTTTGCATTCACTTGAAGTGGTAAAATTTTAATTCTAAGTATGTACATTGACATACTAAAGTATAGACTGTATAAAGAGGTGTCAGAAACACAATAATAGCTAAATTATAATAAAATTCAGCATGTTCAAATAACCAACAAGAGGGCAGAAAATGGGAAAGAGGAAGAAATAAACAGAAAATAAATAAAATGGTAGCCCCAAATCCAAACATGTCAGTGACCACATTAAATGTAAATGTGTATACATCAATTAAATTTTCAGAATGATTTTTTAAAAATGATGCGACTCTAAGCTGCCTTCAAGAAACTCAGTTTAAATAGAAGAATATTGGTACATTAAAGTAGAAAACGGCAAAAGGCATACCATACAAATACTAATCAAAAGGAAGTTAGAGTGGATATATTAGTAGCAGAAAATTAGACTTCAGATTAAAGAAAATGATTAGAGCTAAAGGGAAATACTACATAGTGATAAAAGAGCTAATTCACCAAGAATAATAATTCTAACTGTATATGCACCTAACAGCAGAGCTTCAGAATACTTGAAGCAAATTTGGCAGAAAGGAAAGGAGAAATAGGTAATCCACAATTATATTTGGCAACTGTAATATTACTCTCTCAACAATTGATAGAAATACTGGACATAGAACCAGCAGGGATATAGAAGAACTGACAACTGAATCTGATTAATATTTGTAAAACATGCTACTCAACAATAGTGCCATGCACGTTCTTTTCAAGTATACATGGAACATTCTACAGGATAGACCACTTTCTGGGTCATAAAACAAACCTTAGTGAATTTAAAAGAATTGAAATCACACAAATTACATTCTTGAACCGTAATGGAATTAAATTGTAGAAATCAATAAAAGAGTGATAACAGGAAAATCTTCAAGTACTTGGAAATTAAATAGCACACTTCTTAATAATCTGTGGGTCAAATAAGAGGTGTTAAGGGAAGTTAGAAAATATTTTGAACTGGGTGAAAATGAAAATACCAAAGAGTAAAAAACACAATATACACTGTGATGTGTACTGTAATACAAAGTAGATCAGTTACCAATACTCATATTATTTATTCATCATGAACACACAACATCCATAAAATACTCAAATAGAACATTTTCAGGTATTGGTATATTCACCCAGTTGATAAAGTCACCCAGTTAATTTGACAGCTAAGTATTTAGTAATCAGGTTGTTAGAATCAGGTGAGTAAATGAAAAAGTTAAAACCTGAACAAAGCAGGAAGATGCAGCTAAAGCAATGCTTAGAGGAAAATTGATAGTATTAAATGTTTTTATGAGGAGAAAAAAAAGATCTCAAGTAAAAAGCCCGAGTTTGCACCTTAAAAAATAGAAAAAGAAGAGTAAAAGCCAAAGCAAGCAGAGGGAAGAAAATGGTAAAGATGAGATCATAAAGCAATGAAATTGAACCCAGGAAAATGGAAAAAAAAATCAATGAAACTAAAATTTGCATTTGGAAAAATCAATAAAAGTGATAATCCTCTAGCAAGGCTAACAAAAATAGAAGATACAAATCAGCAATATTTAGAATTCTGGACCCCCATGGACTTCTTTAAAAAATAGTAAGGAAATACTCCACATATTTGACAATGTAAACATAATGGACTAATTCCATGAAAACCATAAACCCTAGAACTCGTCCAGGATGGAACAGATAACCTCAATAGTCTAATATTATGTTTATTAACTCCAAGTATATCATAGGTCTAAATGTAAAACTACAAAACTTTTAAGTAGTAATGCATAAGAGAAAATCTTCGTGACCTAGGGTTAGGCAAAGCGTTTTTAGACATGAGACTAAAATCATCCATAAAGGAAAAAAGTTGATCACCTGGACTTCATCAAAATTAAAAACCTTTGATCTACAAAAGACACTATTAAGACAGTGACCACCAGAGATTGGGAGGAAATGTTTTCAAATTACGTATCTAACAAAGGTCCTGTATCCAGTAAATATGAGGAGTTCTCAAAACTATTAAAACCTTGACAAGGGCTGGACACAATGACTCACACCTGTAACCTCAACACTTCAGGAGGTTGAGGCTGTAGTGAGCAGTGACTGCACCACTGCACTCCAGCCTGGGTGACAGAGTGAGACCCTGCCTCAAAACTTAAAAAATAAATAAGTAAAACTGAACAAGATATGGCTCCACACCTATTAGAATGGCTAAAATATACTGACAATATCAAAAGCTGGTGAAGATGCAAAACAACAGCTCTCATACATTGCTGGTGGGAATGTAAGTGGTATCACCACCCCAGAAAAGGTTGACACTTGCTTATAAAGAGTAGTATACACTTGACATATGACCCAGCAGTCTTTCTCCTGGGTATTTACCCTAGAGAAGTACAAACTTGGGTTCATTCAAAAACCTATACATGCATGTTTATAGTAGCTGAATTCATAATAGTCTAAAACTGGAAATTATGAAGAAACTGTAGTACTTTTTTTTTTTTTTTCTTGAGAAGTTTTGCTCGTGTTACCCAGGCTGGAGTGCAATGGCGTGATCTTGGCTCGCCGCAACCTTTGTCTCCCGGGTTCAAGCAATTCTCCTACCTCAGCCTCCCGAGTAGCTAGGAATTCAGGCATGTGCCACCATGCCTGGCTAATTTTTTGTATTTTTAGTAGAGACAGAGTTTCTCCATGTTGGTCAGGCTGGTCTCAAACTCCCGACCTCAGGTGATCCACCCGCCTCAGCCTCCCAAAGTGCTGGGATTACAAGCATGAGCCACAGCGCCCAGCAAGAAACAGTGGTACTTTCATATCATGGAATACTGCTCAGCAATATGAAGGAAGTGACTACTGGTACACCCAATAGCTTGGATGAATAGCAGAGGCATTGTGCTATGTGAAAAAAGCCAAGACTCAAGGCTAGATTCTGTATGATTTCATTTCTTCAAAATAAACTATAATGATGGAGAACAGAAGAGTGGTTGGCATGGGTCAGAGAATGGTATGATGGCAAAGTGGCAGCATGAGGGAGGTTTGAAGTATGATGGGACTATTCTTCAGCCTGATTGTGGTGGGTGTTGCATGTGTTTAAAAAGTCATGGTAAGGCCGAGTGCGGTGGCTCATGCCTGTAATCCCAGCACTTTGGGAGGCTGAGGCAGACAGATCACCTGAGGTTGGGAGTTCAAGACCAGCCTGGCCAACATGGAAAAACCCCATCTCTACTAGAAAATAGAAAAAAATTAGCTGGGCATGGTGGCAGGCACCTATACTCCCAGCTACTTGGAAGGCTAAGGCAAGAGAATTGCTTGAACCTGGGAGGCGGAGGTTGCGGTGAGCCGAGATTGCACCCTTGCAACCCAGCCTGTGCATAAATACCAAAACTCTGTCTCACAAAAAAAAAAAAAAAAAAAAAGTCATGGTTAGCCAGGTGCAGTGGCTCACACCTGTTATCCCAGCACTTTGGGAGGCTGAGATGGATGGATCACCCGAGGTCAGGAGTTCAAGACTAACCTGGCCAACATAGCAAAAACCTGTCTCTATAAAAAATGCAGAAATTAGCCAGGCATGGTGGCACGTGCCTATAATCCCAGCTACTTAGGAGACTAAGGCCGGAGAATCACTTGAACCCAGGAGGCAGAGGTTGCAGTGAGCCAAGATTACACCATTGTACTTGAGCCTGGATAACAAGAGTAAAACTCTGTTTAAAAAAAAAAATTTTTTTTAAGTCATGGCACCGAGCCAGGCACACTAGCATGTGCCTGTAATCTCAGCTACTTGTGAGGCTGAGGCAGAAGGATTGCTTGAGACCAGCCTGGGCAACATAGTGAGACCCTGTCTCAAAAAAAAAAATCGTGGAACTGTACCCCACCAGCCAGTTTTACTGTGCAATATTTTTTAAAGTAAGATTTTTTCTTAAAAATAGAATTACTGTGGCCTGGTGATAAGAAGATACAACTCTGCTTCAAGAAATTCTATGGTTGTCCAACACTGAGATTATCGCAAGGTATTTCCTAAAACTGCCACACTGAAGACAAGGCACACCTAAATAAATGTCACTGGGAGCCCCCGCTAAACTTTTTGGCCAGGAATCCATACCAAGGAACAAGTATCCAACTATGACAAAGGAACAAAACATTCATATTCTCCTTGCTAAAGCACATTTGTGAAAGTAAAATATCTCCTTTCCCGCCCTCCCCACCCCGCCCAAAAAAAATAAAACTAAGGGAAGTCATTCCTAAAAATTGATGGAATATATTTGGACATCAGAGTGTCATATCACTCGTGCAAGTTCTAGCCCTTCAAATAAAAATGTAAAGCCTTAAAAACATGACACCGTTTCGAATAGGAAAATCTAGATTTATGGAACAGTGTGTGTTTTTGACAACAGTAGTTCCACATTCTTTTATGTAACATAGACATCAGTTTGTTTAGTTATCATTCTTTTATCTATCCAGGGGAAGCATAGATAGCATCACAGGGCACAAGAGACTGTCCTGGTTTGTTTTCTCTTTGTTTAACTACAGCCAGCATTCTGGAACCCCTTTCAAACATCACTTCCTGTGGGTTAAGGGAGATCATTTAAAAACAAACAGATGACACAAAAAAAGAGCACAGTTTCTAAATTTTTGTAATAATAATTGAAAATGTAAATTAGTTTCAATCAAGTTCCTTTTGTTCTCCTGGTTTAAAATTGCTGGTTAAGGTTATTTTGCATTCACGAATGTTAAACAGTATATCTGAGCAAGGTGAAATAGATTACAGTGGAGTCATATTGGTGGGTGGGACCTCCTACAGGCTTGCAGATGACTGAAGGCTCCAACTGCCTCCAAAGGCTTCTGCTTAAGCCCCACCCACCTATTATAGTTCTGAAGGGGAACAATATTCCAATAAAGGTATTTTCTTTCCTATTATTTTATAATGGCTGTGATTGTATACCATTTCATATTAAGCTTAGAAAATTCACATCCTCATCTTTAGTTGATGATGTACCAATATGCGCTTTTCATTTCTTCACAAAATTAACTGGCCTATGTTGTAGAGCCTAAAGCTCTGGTTCCTAAATTCTCGATATACTTTGTGGCATTTTTTACTAGTGTAAAAAATGTTTGAAGCTGCATTCTGTAGATGAGGACCCAGACCCTGTCCAGTGACATCCCTGGAGTATTTCTGTTTCTATTTGTTTTATATATGAGGTTGCTGTATAAAGGTTTATCTTAAAAAAAAAAAAAAAAGATTCCGTTACTAAAAAAATATTTGAACACCACTCACCTGGACAAATGAAATTCACAGATAATGAGAACTTGAGTTTTTAACCAGTTGTCGCCACTTCCCATCCCTCTAAACTTTGAGTGTTGCTACCAGCAAAATTTGACTCTTTTCATCCTTTTTTTGTGAACATTGGAAAAGTGTTTACTGAATACCTTCTATATGCCTGTACCATATTTAAAGGGGGTGCGTTACTTTGTCTTACTTTGCCTTTGGAAAAACTGCTGAGAAGTGAAGTGGCTGAGGCAGAAAAGGGGAAGAATAAGGACATGGCTTATCTGTCTCAGAGTAATTGAGTGCCACAGGTATGTACTGACTAATGTACCAGACCTTCAAATGAGGTAAATGGGCAGTAAAAAGTGATTTCAGAGAAACAGACCTGCTAGAGCTCAGACTGAGGCAATTCTGTTATAATCATCGAAAATTACAGAACAAGTAAAGCCAAGAGGAATGTAGAAGAAACGAAACACTTTGATGTTAATACAGCCTGCAAAGGAATCAGATAAGATATTGGCATAACATAGGCTTAGGAATTGAAGAATTTCTGTGTTGTTGATCCTTGAACCTTCTGTTCCAATCCCAGATAGAGTGTGATAGACAGGTAAGACAGAAAATTGACAGTGGAATGGCATCTAAATATGTCGAGGCTGGAATGAAGCCTATCACAAGAACCTAAGAACTTTTTTTGGGACAGGGTCTTGCTCTGTTGCCCAGCCTGGAGTGCAGTGACATGATCTTGGCTCACTGCAACCTCCACCTCCGGGTTCAAGTGATTCTCCTGCCTCAGCCTCTCAAGTAGCTGGGGTTACAGATGTGCACTATCACGCTCAGCTAATTTTTGTATTATTAATAGAGACAGGGTTTCACCATGTTGGCCAGGCTGGTCTTGTACTCCTGACCTTAGGTGATCCACCTGCCTCAGCCTCCCAAAGTGCTGGGGTTACAGGCATGAGCCACCATGCCTGGCCACTGAGACCAATTTTTAAAAGAGGACAGAGAACATAGATGGGATATATTATCAAAGGACTTCCCATACTTTGAGACCTAGACTGGGGAGATGTATATCCTGGGCAGGTTTTTTGTTTTGTTTTCTGATTTCTCCAAACAATTTTTTGAATTGCCAAAGCTTAAGATAAAAGTTACAGGAAATGAGTGTTTCCTTTGTTTAGGTGAAAGTAGTTGAGAGAGAACACATTCGTGGCTATGCGTTTTATTCCAAGCAAAATCCATTAGCCAATTGGTTTTTTGTATTTTTAAAATATTTCTATGTAGAGTGGTTTTGTTTTCTCTTGAGTGTAGAAAGCAGCCCAGGTGAGCTTTCAGTGGGAAAGAACAGATCTTATATGCAAGCAAACCTAGTTTCTAATTAAACAAGTTTCTAACACTCTTAATTTCTAATGCCCTCTAGAAAGAAAAGGCAGGCTGGGCATGGTGGCTCACGCCTGTAATCCCAGCACTTTGGGAGGCCGAGGCAGGTGAATCACTTGAAGTTAGGAGTTTGAGACCAGCCTGGCCAACATGGTGAATGAAACCCTCTCTCTACTAAAAATAGAAAAATTAGCTGGGGGTGGTGGTGCATGCCTGTAATTTAAGCTACTAGGGAGACTGAGGCAGGAGAATTGCTTGAACCTGTTAGGTGGAGATTATAGTGAGCTGAGATCGCACCACTCCACTCCAGCCTGGGCGACAGGGTGAGACTCCATCTGAAAAAAGAAAGAAGCAAAAAGCAGCTAAATCATTTCGTTGCTGGCTCTGTTTTTGTAGTGCCATTATCATTCTGGCAAACTGGAATAATTTAGACAAGGAGCTAGTGAATTACACATGCATGTGTGTTAATACCCTTTTGTTACCTTTTTTTATTCAGTTTTTGAGATTAGTTTGCTGACATTTGAAAACATACCTACAATTATTTGTTACTGAATAACTACTCATACAAAATATCATGGAGGAAAGTCACAAGATGTCCACCATGATTCAGTAACTAAATTATGTTAATAGCTACCTGAAATTTCCTAAAGAAAGTCCAAACCAGGCTGGGCGCGGTGGTTCACGCCTGTAATCCCAGCACTTTGGGAAGCCGAGACTGGCGGATTATGTTAGGAGTGCAAGACCACCCTGGCCAGCATAGTGAAACCCGTCTCTACTAAAAACACAAAAATTCGCCAGGTGTGGTGGTGGCACACGCCTGTCGTCCCAACTACTCAGGAGGTTGAGGCAGGAGAATCACTTGAACCTGGGAGGCAGAACTTACAGTGAGCTGAGACCATGCCATTGCACTCCAGCCTGGGTGACAGAGTGAGACTCTGTCTCAAAAAAAAAAAAAAAAAAAAAAAAAAATTACAAAAAAAATTGAAACAAAAAATTGAAA
>CAUYQU010009612.1:0-28039 GCA_963574635.1 Cheracebus regulus | reverse complement strand
CCCCAGTAATGGGATTGCCAGGTCAAATGGTATTTCTATTTCTAGATCCTTGAGGAATCGCCACACTGTCGTCCACAGTGGTTGCATTAATTTACACTCCCCCCAACAGTGTAAAAGCGTTCCTATTTCTCCACATCCTCTCCAGCATCTGTTGTCTCCAGATTTTTTAATAGTGTGAGATTGTATCTCAATGTGGTTTTGATTTGCATTTCTCTAATGACCAGTAGATGAGATGTAAATGTCTGGATGAATTAGTGATTAATACATGATCCGTTCATTTGAAATGGGAAAAGGGCATGTCAGCCAACATTTACAGAGAGTTCCCTGAGGGAGGAAGAAAAGATAAGGGCCCAAGAATTTAATCATTCTAATCACAAAGTTAACCCTCCTTTTTTTGTTTGATTTTTTTTCAATTCTAATATAATGTTTAATGAACAATATGTTTAATGAAATAGTTTTAACATCACTTAACATTTATTCCATCTTTCTCTTAATCTGCTTAAAGGATTGATGTCTACATCACCAGGGCATATAGCTAGTACATATTATATTCCTTCCTTTCTAACCCTTATTTGGTTTTAATTCTATAAGTAACTATATATTTAATGCTCACCACCAGTACTTATCGTATTTTTGGTTATGTGATGCTCATTCTTTAATACATTCCTTCGAGGGTTCGTGGGATAGAGATATCCGAAGTTCTTGCCTGTTGATAACAGTTGACTTCTCCTCTTTATGGGTAAAAGTCAGTTTTGTGGGGATTAAAATTACCATCTCACATCTTGATTATGTCTAAACATTTCTCTAGACTACATCTGAGGGTTGGTTGTCTGGTTTAATATTCTCAGGTATGTGATGTATTCTTTCAATATGCAGTTTCTATTATTGTTGTTGCTATTTTGGAAAAGTTCCTTGAATTATCCTCTTAGTATTTGTTCTGTTTCTTGGCTTTGATTTGGTTCTTCAGGGACTCCTTCATTTGCATTTTTAAAAATTTGGCCTCTTTTCAACCTTTGTCACTTTCCCTTGAATCTTTTTTAAGTGTCTCATTGTTAGTGTTAAAATTTTAGACTATTCCATAATCTTCATCTATTTTTTTTATCTATTTTTCCATAAGGCGTTATTTGTTGTGTGTATTCACTCATATGTTTCTCCTGCAAGACACTTCCTTAAAGAAAGAAGTTGAATTACTTATTAGAGCATTTTGAACTTCATATTTAGGGAGAAAAAGTTTCAGTTCTACATCACAGTTACTGAAAGTACAGTTATTATGAGTATGTTGCAATGGTGACTGTAAAGAAGCCTAGAAATGTATAACAAATATAAACAGTGTGAACAAATTCCAAAACAAATATTGTCAAATTAGTAGAGTCACATGATACAAATATACTTTTATTTTAAGGATTGTTTTTAAAGCCTTTTGTATTATTGCTATTCTATATATGTATAGCATGTATGTATCACAGCTTAATGATAAGAAATTTTTGCTGCAAAAAAAATGAGTATTTAATTTGTTTAGGTTGCCCGTTCCCTTCTAAATGTAGTATTTATTGAGCCTGTTTTTATCTTAGAAATTCAGAATCATTGACAGTTTTTGTTTTCATTTAAAACATTGTATTTTATTTAAATGTGCATCTTCAACTTACCACAGTCTGCCTTCAAATAATGTTATACTCCCTTTACAAGTTAACACAAGAAGTTTACAACAGGATTTTTTCATTTTCCCCTTGTTCTTTGTGATATTATTGCCGTTTATTTTTCACTTCTACATATGTTACAAATGCCACACTACATTGTTGTTTGCTTTACATGGTAGCAAACCTTTGGAGAAACTGAAAAACGAGAGTCTTTAACACTTGCCTCACATTTACCAATTCCAATGTTCTACCATGTTGATCAAGTGTCTCAGTGGTATTGTTCACCTTCAGACAAAAGAATATTCATTAACATTTCTTGTAATACTTGGAACAATTCTCTCACATTTTGATTGTGCGAAAATATCTTTTATCGTCTCCATTTTTTAAGGATGATTTTGTTGATTGAGGATCCTTAATTAACAGAGGATTGTTTTTCTTTCAGTATTTAAAATATGTTCTTCCTTGTCTTCTGGCTTGCAGTGTTTTAGTCAGTGCTAATTGTTATTTCTGTTCTGAGCACATAAAGTGTCTTTTCTTCCTCTGGCTGCTTTTGAGATGTTTTTCTCTTTCTCACTTATTTTCAGGAATTTCATTATAATGTGCCTCTTTTAAAAAAAAATTCTAGTTTCAGGGGTACATGTGCATGTTTGTCATATAGTTAAACTCATGTCATGGGGGTTAGATTTTTTGTGTTTGTCCTAGTTGGGGTATGTTAGGTTTCTTGGACCTGCGTGTTTATAGTTTTTGTCATCAGGAAATTTTTTTGAGCATTAGTTTTTCAAATTTTTTGTATTCTTCTCCTTTCCTAGAACCCCAATTTATACATTTGTTAGACCTCTTACATTATCACAAGGCTAAGTGAGAATCTGCTTTTTCTTTCCATCTTTTTCTTTCCATGCTTCAGTGTGGAAAGCTTCTGTTGTTACATATTCATGTCCATGAATTCTTTTTTCCTCCAGTATCTTTTCTGCTGTTAAGCCCATCCAGTGAATTTTTTTCTTTCAGATATTGTGTTTTTCATCTCTTCTTTTTTGAAATCTCTATTTTACATGTATATTTTTATTTAAATGCTTATTAATTCCAACATTTCTATAATTTCTGAGTCTATTTCTATCATTTTTTCTTCAGATTATAGGTCATATTTTTCTGTTTCTTTGTGTGTCAAGTACATTTTGATTGATTTGATTATATTGCTGATTTTTTTTAAATTTTGTTGTCTTTCTTTAGATACCATTGAATTTTTGTTCCAGCATCAATTAAATTATTTGAGGATTAGCTTGATTCTTTGGAGTCTTGTTATTAAGATTCACTAGGTCAAGCCTTAAGTAACTATGTTGGGACCCACTCCTAAGGCATTGCTTTGCTAGGGTCTCTGCTGAATGTTCCAGGAGTTTAATGAGATCTTTCCACTGTGACTAGACTAAATTCAAGCCCTTCTCACATTCAAGCCCGGTGCATGCAGTAGTACAAGTTGGTCCAACTGTGGCCCACGGGCCACATGCAGCCCAGAATGGTTTTGCATGGGACCCAACACAAATCTGTAAATTTTCTTAAAACATTGATGTGATTGTTTTGAGATTTTTTTTCTTTTTAGCTCATTGACTATCATTGCTGTAAGTATATTTTACGTGTGGCCCAAGACAATTCTTCTTCTTCCAATGTGGCCCAGAGAAGCCAAAAGATTGGACACCGCTGCTCAAGCTAAAAGACTGGACACCCTTGGTCAGTTTCTAGTTCTTGAGTATTTGTTCTTTCCACCATAGTTGTTTTTCTCTAGTCTCACGGAGTTCCATCCTAGATTCAAAGAGACGTTTGATGTAGATTTCTGGAACTTTCTCTTCATTTCTCATTTCTCTCTGATTCTCTGATCTCTGTCTCCTCAGTTCAGCAAGATGGCTGTGCTTCATTTGGCTTCCTGCTTTCTGTGCCGTGGTTCCAGGACATGCCTCCAAATTGAAAACCAGAGTAATCATATGACACATCTTACTGGTCTTGCTTCTCTCAGGAATCAGTCTTGTGCTGGCACTTGTCCAACACCTGAAAACATCTGTTTCATATATTTTGCACAGATATGCATTGTTTACCACAGGAACTATTTCCTCAGTTGTGACCAGAAGCAGAAGTGAGTTGCCTCTGAAGTTTAATTTTTTGCTTATACTGCCCCCAGAAGCATATCGTAAAACAGTTTTCTACAGCCTCCTGTATGTATTACTTTTTTTTTCCTAATCCACTCTCTGCTCCCTACCACCTGCCAAAATATTTGGTCTTCAAAGTCTTAATAAATAGCAGAAACTGAAACTATTCCCCAACACGTGGCAGGATTTTAAATGGAAGATATGTTTTCTGTGCTGCTCTGTCATTACTTTGCCCTAGGTCATTCCATATGAATTATTTTGACCCTCCACTTACAAGTGAGATACAGCTCATTTGTTGGGCTGTCTGCTTCCTCATTTTCTCCACTTTGTTGGCCTGCAATTTTTCTTGGCATGTTATCCCAACTTCAATTAAAGTTACTTCTCTCCTTCCTTTATTATACACAAATGAATCTAGGTTGGTATAACCTATTCAAACATTTCTTTTTATTTAGTGTCACTCACAGCTCTACTATTTCATTTTCCTGCTTTTTGTGTAGGGAATAATTTCTTACTTTCTTACTGAAAAACTCAAACTTATTCATTGTGAAGTTGGGGCAAGAATCTGACTGCTTCACTGTATTATCTAAGTAGTCATGTCTAAGCACTTACATAATAAAATGCATGTTATTTTGTGATAAAATGTTTTTCTTTTATTTGTCCTTTTCAAGGGCTATATAGTTATGTGTAGATATTTTATTAATATTTTTGAAATTGTATATGTAGAAAGAGTATACTATTTGTTACTTCTGTTACAGTATAGCAAAAGGAGCAATACAAAATATTGTCTAAAAGACAGCATTGAGTCTTACAGGGTTAAAAGCCACTGATTTACTTTACAACTTATTAATTGCTCTTTATGTTCAAAGCATTGTCCTATTGGAAATGCAGAAGCAAAATGGATATTGTCCATGGCCCTCATGAGTTCACAATTTAATAGGAGAGGTATTCTGGAGCTTCATGAGTATAGGTCACTTATAATATTTATTGTTCCTAGGACAGCCATTGACACAGAGAGGATGGTTAATACATACACATTGAGTTAATGAAAATCAGTTTTCAAATAGTTTAATAAAGGTCAATAAGTAAAAAGTGAACAAATAGTGGTATAAGCGGAATACCATAGGAGTTTAGAAGAGGAAAATGGCAGATCTAATGTGACCACAACAGGACTCTTGGAGGAAAGGGCTTTTAATTTAAACCATGATGCATAAACCAGATTGACATAGAGGCAGATGACAGGGGATTCCAAAGTGAAGGACATCCAAAACCTCACAACTGAAAGATTACACAATATGTGGGAAGAATAATTAGTAGCCAAGTTTGTCTGAACTTTAGTAATCAAGTTCAAGTAAAGAAGTAACAAGGCTTGAAAGTTAGCACCAGCCAGATTGCAGAAGAAACTACACCACAGACGGCAGAAACCAAGGTTTGTTTCTGACACAATAACAATAATGTCTTAGGGAGATTAATCTAGCTGTGGCTGTGTAGGAAAACTATGATATCAAAGAACAGGGCTTAACCTGGGGGATATTCTCATATCAAATGCCCCACCAAATATGCAAACCACAAATAATCTCCTTTTTGAAACTAGTCAACCTCAGGATGACATTATTATTTTTAATATCCTGTACCTGCAATGAGGAGATGAAGAGAAATGAGATAATATTTATGTCATATATATGTTTAGGAAAAAAGATAGTGTTTGAAATAAAGAATAATGTAATGGGATAATAAGGGGTCATTCTAGTAAATTGAACACTTTCTTCCTCTTCATTCTCCATTATAGACACTTTTAATATCACCCTGGGCATAAGATGCAGAGAGCTAGGCAAAGTCGCAGTAGAGTAAGTTTCAAGAAGTCTGTCCTCAAAGAGTTTCTCATATAAGAGAGAACAGACTTAGATATGTGTTGACTTTTGTTATTAATGTTAACAATGCCTAAAGGTATGTATATTGTCGGCACAAGAAGAATGTAACTGGATGGAGTTTACTATTTTTTATATTCTCTTGGATACTTTAAATTTCTTCTAAGTAACAGCGAGACTTGAGAGTTATTATTCTGTTTTGGATGATTAATCCCATATACTTTGCAGTTACCTGTAGACAAACTTTAAATTATAGAAGCATCTTATGCATACCTTCCTAAAAGCCTTGGATTCAGTCAATCTCTTAAGATTTGCCTCTATGACAAAAGCTAATACCATTTTACTTATTCCAAAGACAAGGCAGTGAGATAAAGTCCCCCTCTGAAGACCCAAGCTGAGAGGACATACTGAGGCTGGAGTGTGGATTAAAGTTTTCACTGGTCAGAAGAGATGGCGAGCTCGGTAATCTTGTGGTGTAACATTAGATTCTCAGTTCACACCACAGAAGTCCATTATGGGCCTCAGAAATCCCCTGGTTACTTCTGCCCCCACTTCCTACAAAAATAATTACTAGTTCATGCCTGAAGATTAAAACAGCCACAGCATGAAACAACTTCAGTGTTCCTCTTAGCCTACTTATTTGCTTAAGCCTCCTTCCAGAATATGCCATCAGTCAGAATTCCAGGCAGTGCTTAAAATGTGCGAAGTTGCTAAGCTTTCATCTCTGACTATTTTGACTAGGTCCCAGTCTCTTCCTCTAAGTGGGGTGTGATTTTTATTTTCATTCCTTCTCATATAAATCATACTTCTCTTCCATTTAGGGTCTCCTCTTTTAGCTATGGTAACTAGGCATAAGACCTTTTCCAAACTGAATAGGAAAAAAAGAGAAAAAAGAAAGAAAGAAAGAAAGAAAGAAAGAAAGAAAGAAAGAAAGAAAGAAAGAAAGAAAGAAAGAAAGAAAGAGAAAGAAAGAAAGAAAGAAAGAAAGAAAGAAAGAAAGAAAGAAAGAAAGAAAGAAAGAAAGAAAGAGAAGGGGGGGAAGAGAGAGAGAAAGAGAAAGAAAAAGAGAGAGAAAGAAAGAAAGAAAGAAAGAAGGAAAGAAAAGAAAGAAAAAGAAGAAAGAAAGAAGAGAAACCTATTAAGGGTTTTTTTCTTAATCTGAAGCTGAACAAATAAAAACTGAAACATTGAGTGGGCAAGAGAAGTAACTAGCATTCTTGTGAATGGATGGGGCAATTCAAATTCACTTTGGCAACTGACATTAATAATAATAGTAATTAATTCTAATAAACCTTACTGTAATGAATCTTTGGTTTTGAACTAATTGGACTATGATGAATTGGAATTATGCTAGAAGTAGAATAACAATAGTAATAATAATAGCATAATAAACATAAACTAATATCATTTCATGTCACTTTTGAAAGAAATAGTAAATAAAATTGAGTTGATTTATGGATGCCAAATTGAGGCAGGACAGTATAGCATCTAAAAGTTTGATTTCTGAATTTGTAAAGTAGAACCTCAATAAAACATAACAGATTTTATAAATTAAAACCTTTAGCATGACTTCATACTATAAAATTATAAATATTAAAAATGTAATCTTTATTGAGTTCTTACTATGGGCCTAATGACTGTTTCCCATGCATTTTTCTCTTTTAATTCTTATAGTTTTTATTACATAATACTATCTATTTTACAAATACAGAAACTGAGGTTTAGGAAGAAAAAATAGCTTGCCTAAGTGAACTAGAGGATGGTGGGGCTGGTGATCAAAACTAAACCCTTGTTCTTAAACACGGTGCTGTTTTGTTTAGTCTTTATACACAATGGTTAGATTAGAGTATGAGTTTGGATCGCATCTCCTAAAGTAAGTGTTTTAATAGAATCCTGCTGAATTTGTTATCATCTATTCAACAGTTAAGACTACATTTGGGTTCATTCTATAATATCACAGGCAGTCTGGGGTACCTGTTTGCCAAAGTGGGTTAAGGAGCTCAACAATGTTTTCAAGAACCCATGCTCCTCTGTCCATTCACCACTCTTTTTTATGGTTAAAACGGTAAAATTTATTTTGTGCATATCTTATCACAATACAAAAATAAAATTTTAAAAATCCTTATAGACTTTTTTTGTCCTCAGGAAATTAGATGCTAATTTTTTTTATTCTAACAGAAGTATGTCAAAAGGGAAGGTCCCAAACAAATTCTCCAAGTCCCATATAAGTTCACATATATCTCAGGGTAATTTTCAGAGTACCACCAGACTTACCTGCCAGTCTTTATTTCTCTTGAGGCTGAGGTAACCTTTATCTATTAAGACCCACTAATATAGATGACTTAATGGAAATTACATTCCAAGATTGGAACATGTCAAGAAAGAAGCAGACAGAACAAAGTTTGTAAGCCATTCACCATTCTTAACACAGAAGAGAACCACTCAGTGCAAGATGGAACAGAGGGCCAGGCGTTGGGTCCATGTTCAAGTCAGAAACGAAGGCAGAAGCCTGGAGCCAGAGACATCTATCCCTTTTGTTAGGAAATTGAGGGCTTTCTCAAAAGTCCCAGCAGATTTCTCTCATATTCTATTGCCCAGATCTATGTCACATGGCTATACATAGCTTCAAGGGATGCTGCAAAGGCAAGCAATTAGTCTGGCAGGTCTGTAAGTAGAAATGGCCAAAGGAGAAGAGGGCCACGCATGAGCACAAGGCTGGCCACCCAACAGTATCTACGGAAAGTAAATATTCAGAAGATGGTGTCTTGGTCTGTTCAGGCTGCTGTAATGAAAATATCATAAACTGAACAGCTTAAACAAATACAAAAATATTTCTCACAGTTCTAGTGACTTGGAAGTCCAAGATCAAAGTGACTGCCATTTGGTTCCAGGTGAGGGTTTACTTTTTGGTTTGCAGATAGATGCCTCCTTGCTGTGTCCTCCCATAACAGAGAAAGCAAGATCTCAAATCTCTTCCTTTTTTATGAAAGTATTAGTCCCATCAGGAGCGCCCCACCCTCATGACTTTATCCAACCTTAATTAGCTCTCAAAGGCCCCACCTCCAAATACCATCCCATTGAGGGATAGGGCTTCAACATATGAATTTAAGGGGGATATCACATTCAATCCATGGCAGAAGGGATTATTCATCAATATAGTATAACTTTTATTAACTGGTTTTGGAATTCTTCTAAAGCATTTTTTTTTTCAGTGATGAGGTCTTGTGGAAAGGAAAGAAACAGTTTTAATCTTGGTAATAGTTGCTGAAAAATGCCAATATGCAGGTAGTTTCTGGACCATACTGACAGTTAAGTGTGGGTAGTTCATACCCAGTTCTCTTGAGCAGTATTAAGAATGGATGAGGAAATGATCCAGATTAATAAGCACATGACTATAAGGTAGTATATGACACATACTATGAAAAAGCAGCAAGTAAAATGCAGCAACTTTAGTGGAAGAAAAAATTATTTTTTACTGGGGAAAAAGTTTTGCTACAAAAAAAGCACTTGCCTATTTTGTAGAGAGAAAAGACTATCCTTAGAGAAATGCCTCTCTGATGATAGAGTTTCAGATACTACAATAACTATGTAAAAGAGATAAAAATGCCAGCATAGTATAAACACCAAAAACTGCCGGATGAATAAGTATCTTCCCTGACAGTGTTTCAGCTACACAGCATTGTCAGAATGTGGCTCGGGGCATTCGAATTCCCATGTGTCCACATGAATGTGAGCATTCTTGATCATTTCTTATGTTTAGATACCACCACGGGGCACCTCTGGGATTTCCTCTCCCTTAATCATTTCATCAGTTTGAGATTCTAGTGTGGCTGGGGAATGAGAATTGTTTGGTGTGTTAGAGAAGCACATAGCATTTTAATTGTGCTTGGAGACAGCGAGACTGAATGAGGGAGAGTAATTAAGAAACATAAATAAACTAGGAGTTCTGCTTTGCCTCACATCATATCATTATGGCTCCGACTGAACTGCCGAGCTTTATTATGAGTCAAAGAAGCACACAAGGCTACTGATTTAGGAATAAGACTAAGGGCTATATGGAATATATAAGGTGAAGAATAGAGGCAACTACAATGCTCTTGTAATTATTTTTTACTGTACATGTACTTCATTTATTATAGAAAAACACACTAATTATGTATGGGGCATATAGCATGTGCTCTGGCCATAATCCATGAACATCATTATATCATTATTTATTTGTTTATTTTTGAGACAATGTCTCACTCTGTCACCCAGGCTGGAGTGCAGTGGCATGATCTTGGCTCACAGCAACCTCCACCCCCTGGGTTCAAGCAATTCTCCTGCCTCAGCCTCCTGAGTAGCTGGAATTACAGGCGCCCACCACATCTGACTAATTTCTGGGTTTTCAATAGAGATAGTGTTTCATCATGTTGGCTGAGCTGGACTCGAACTCCTGACCTCAAGTGATCCACCCATCTTGGCCTCCCAAAGTGCTGGGATTTCAGGCACGAGCCACTGTGCCTTGCCAATATACATTTTTTTAATTAATTATCAAATTAAACCAGTGAGATGGATACTCTCATTACCTCCATTTTATAAATGAAGAAAATAAGGCTTGGAGAGTTCAAGTGACATACCACAGCCATGTATTCCTTTCTAGGTGCTTTGCAGGTACTAACAGCCATTCAGTGGCAGATCTTGCTTTTAACCATGACCTATCAGACACCCAAAGCCATAATTTTAACTATCATATAAAATGATATTTCTGTAACCCAAAGAAAAGGCAACAGAACTCAAATTTTGAAAAAATTTTGGCAGATTCCAGGTCTAGAAAGGGTAATTGTCTTGGACACAAGCAATTAAATGTAAACATGTATAATGTAAAATATTCAAATGTATATTGAAACTATCCCTGAATTGGATGAATTTATTAGTAGATAAATTTATTATTATAATTTATTAACAGAGATGAAATTGATATACAAAATAGATGAATTTATTAAGATAGCTAACAATATATTAAACAATTATATGAAGGCTTCTTTGCATAGCAACATCATTAATGTTGCTAAATGTCCATCTCTGTGCAGATATTGGCAAATCTTTTCTGTAAAGACCAGACAGTAACTATTTTCAGCTTTGCAGGTCATAGAGTCTCTGTCACAATTATTTAACTCTGCCATTGTCACATGAAAGCAGCCATAGACAATACGTACACGAATGGGTGTACTTGTGTTCCAATAAAATTTGATGTATAAAACAGGCAGCAGCGAACTTGAGCCATGGTCCAAAGTTTGTCAGCCCCAGTGTTAGAGAACGAAATCCGATTTTAGGGAGAAAGCTCTAAAAGAGTGCTAATACAGCAAGCAAGAAAAAAATAGATATATTTAAATTTTAAGAACACTTGAATCTTGTTTTTATAAAGGGAGGGTGTCAACATGGTTTCCATTTTCACTTTCAGTTGTATTAAATTATGATTATAAGGAAAGAAACATGTTAAATTGTAAAACTAATTTACAAGGCAAATTGTCTAACCTGTCAGATTAACTAAACATCAGAAGGCACGTCAGAGGCAATGTTAGTACACAAAATAATGTTTAGAAGAAACAGAATAAATCTCACCAGCAGTGAGTCAATCTATACATATTTAATGACCATGCAGTATGTAAGTTCTATTGGAGAAATGCAAAGATAAAAAAGAAAGCAAAAGAAAAAAAAATTAGAAAATTAAATTTATTTAGTTTATGAGAAATTTGGTTTGTGGTTATTAAAATTGTTTATTTCTATGTAATAGCCTTCTCTTGGTATAGCAAAGAAGAAAATAGATCTTTATAAATTAAGATTTTTAACCATCTGAAATAATAAAATTGATGCATATAAACTCTTGAAATTAGTTTTACCTCTATTGCTCTAGTTTTGTGAAGCAGACATAAAATAAATATATATGTGTGGTTGCGTATGTGTGCATACACAGACATAACCATTTATATGTACACTACTTATTTGTTCTCTGTATAGTATATATAGTGTGTATACTATATGTGTATGCATATATACTGTGTCCATATACTATATATATACAAGTACAGTGTTTATATAATATATATAGTGTTTACATAGACATATATACCATGTATATAGTATGTAGTATGTGATATATATATATATACACACACACACACATATGTAGAGTTATCCTTCAGAGTCTACCTGGGATTGGTTTCAGGATCCTCATGGATACCAAAATCCACACATGTTCAAGTCCCTTATATAAAATGCCACACTACTTGCATGTAACATACACACATCCTGCCATATACTTTAAATCATGTCTAGAGTTCTTATATCTAATGTAATGTAAATTCTATGTAAATAGTTGTTAAACTATATTTTTGTTTGTATTACTTTTTATTGTTGTATTGTTATCTTTTCCAAATATTTTTTATCTACAGTTGGTTGAATTTATGGATGTGGAGAGCCAATTGTATTGTATGTCCATATATATATATACATGTGTGTGTGTGTGTATATGCTATATAGAGAATGAAGGATAAGTAATGTTCAGATTACAAACATTTCCACATTATCCATCTCATTAAATCTTCACATCAAAAGGTAATACAGAAAAGGTAATTTAAAAAAAACACTTGAGTGAAGATAACAACCAATAGATTTGTAATGGAGAGACCAAGTCAACTTTACTTGTACTTATCAATCAGAGTCCTCTTTTCCCCAACAGTTTGGAAGGAGAAAAATCGGAGTACATCATGCTGTGCTCCAAATCATTTATCATCTTTAAAATGTGGGAAAGCTAGAATTGGTAAACAAGACTTTCGTAAGCATGCATAAAACTTATTAAATATTTGGTGGCAAGGGATTTCCATGAGGCTTTCACGGGAGTTAATAAATCAACAGAAACCACTTACCGAAACATTTTCATGGGTCCAGTGGAATTCTAAGCAAATATCAGGTTTAAGAATGAAAAGTCAGTTATATTTTCAACGTAATCTCACGTTCAAAGAAGTGTAAAAGATGCTTAAGTGTTAATATTTTATGTTTCCCCACTCTCAGCAGTAAATGCAGCCCATTAAAAAGAATGCTAAGCCATAGCTGTTAGCACTGGCACAGGACCAAGGAAACACTGAACCTTCACAGAAGGGGGTTAATTGCTACATGAAGAGGTAATTTATTAAGGAACACTGAAGCCCTGTATATTCCCCAATGCGAGGCTGAACAGCAAAATCTTATGTGAATATTACATTTGATAATCAAGGCTTTTTCTATGGCAGACTTCAGAACTAGCTAAGCTAAACAAAAAGGGGCAGTGGATGGGGAGAAAGAAAGAAAAAATTCCAACACCATTTTTCTCTATGGCTCCCATAAACCTTTACATGGTGCCCTCCAGTCTGCCGCCCCCACCACCAGGAAAAGTTTGCTGCTCCATAAACCTCTTGGTGGCTGATGAAAGTCTCACATAACTATCAGGTGGGTTGGTGGGGGCTGGGGGGCAGCTTCTACTGTTTTTATTTGTCCAGATCTGATGCTTCAGTACTCTTCCAAGTGTCAAACTTAATTTTCACCATTTGTCAGAGCGATGTTTTCAGAACCTTATCATGTTGAACTAGGCCTTCTATTCCATTGCAGTTCAGACCCATATCACGTGGCCTATTAAACATCAAGTGTGAAGAAAATAATGGCCCCATGTGTCCCATGCTTAATGTCTCCCTTTTGGCAGAGTTTCGTTCTTAGTCCAATGGGCTCCTTGTTCTGTCCTGGGCTTATGATTTTGTCAATGGCAAAGGTTCAAGAGACAAGTAGAGTCCAAAAGCAAGTGGGAGGGCCAGTGTGGCTCTGAGAAATCATTTTACCTAAGAAGCTGATGATTTTCTTGGCTGTGCTGACAACAGATTCTGGAGTCTCAGAGAACTAGGTAAGGAGATTAGTTTTACCTCTTTGTCTTTCCTTTTTTTTAAACATCTCCCACAGCAAGTTATCATTGAAGAAAAATTCCCTTAAAAAAAATAGAGCAAAGAAGAAACTGGTTGCTCCATCTTTTTTATTTTGAGCTTAGTCTTCTAGCCATCTCTAACCAAGCCCTCAAAAAATAAGTATTTATGGGGTACTGATCTTCCTCCTGGCACTAGGCTGACAGAGGTGATAAAATACAGAAGGCATATTTCATGTAGCCTGGCCCAGTCCTTAAAGTGTTCAGTATCATAGGAATTTTTTTTATTATACTTTAATTTCTGGGGTACATGTGCAGATCCATGGTTTGTTACATAGGTATACATGTGCCATGGTGGTGGTTTGCTGCGTCCATCGCCCCCTCATCTATATTAGGTATTTCTCCTAATGTTATCCCTCCCCAATCCCCCCACCCCCTGCTATTCCTCCCCTAGCCCCCCATACCTCCAAGGCCCTAAGTGTGTGATGTTCCCTTCTCTGTGTCCATGTGTTCCTATTGTTCAATACCCACTTATGAGTGAGAACATGTGGTGTTTGATTTTCTGTTCTTGGGTCAGTTTGCTGAGAATGATGGTCTCCAGTTTCATCCATGTCCCTGCAAAAGACATGAACTCATCTTTTTTTATGACTGCATAGTATTCCTTGGTGTATTGTAGATACTATAAAGTTGTTATTTGTTTCACATAGATTATTTTTAAAAATTTCCTTTATGATAGACTGAATAAAGGAAATCTCTTTTTAAATAATCGATGTGAAACAAATAACAACTTTATAGTTTCTACAATGGGGTGATAACAGAGATCAAACACTTTGAGAAGATTTTAATGGGTCCTCATTCTACTCCCTAATTGAGCTTCTCTCCTACTTTACTTTGTATTTTTATTTCTCACCCTCCTTCATCTTTTCTATATCTTGTTGGCCTTTTCTTGTACATGAACTGCAGATGGCCAAAGCCCTATCTGGACCTTTCACCACTCACTTAACATCATGCAATCTTGAAGGGCTCTGTGATCAAAATTATATCTCACCCTTGCAACTAATCTCCCTATGACACCCAATTTCTTCAGTATCAATGGTGTCAGGGGAAAAATACCAATTAAGCCAGTTTACACAAAGCAGTAGGTGGCCTAAGTATCCTCCTTTTCATCCCCTCCTTCTTCTTCATATACTCTTCAGATTGTTGACTTTATATGGGTATATCTGATCTCATTCTAATACTAGACCTTGAGCATGTATCACGTGATAGGGTGGCCAGGTCTAAACCAGGGGAGGGGACAGAGAGGTTTCTTTCACAGCTTCTGAGGACTGTTCATCCACCTTCCCCTTTTAAACTATCATCAAGTTTCATAACCATTCTTGCCCATTTTTTATTTGGATTTGACAGCATGTTGCCGTATTTCATATATGATCTTATGGCAAGGGAGAAGATGAACACCTCTTTCCATAGAGCAAAGGGAACAGTGTGCCCTAAGCCAAGAAACGAGATACATGTTCTGTTTTCCAGTTCCTGAGTTGGGGATGGTGGGGGGCAGGGGATGTACCTGTCTCTTGGAGACCCTTAGAAGATGAAAGATGGGAATTGTTCCTACTAGAGAAGAGAGAAAAACTTGGATCCTCCAGGATGCAGATTGGTGTGGCTTCCTAGGATTCTCAAGATACTTTCTGTTCTCCTTTCTTTCCTCTCTCCATTTAGAATTTCAGATACGTGTCTTAGGTACATGCAACTAATACATGTGCTTACATGGTGATTTACATATGAAAAACATTTTAAGTAGTTTTTATATTTTTGAATTTTTTCAGCTAGTTATGTTTATTTCTTTTACTGCATAAGTGCTTCTTAATTGGATTAGTATATCATACAGTTAAAGCAGCCTTTATTCAGGATAATTTTTCACTTAGTTCCTCATCCTGGGTGGATTTGAAAGTCACATTAATAATCACTATTAAGCTCATAAAATGAAACCAAACCTCCACATACATACACATTTCCAAAGGTTAGAGTCTTTTATTTTTCTGATTTTTAAAGAAAGCCTGTGTTTGTTCTTATTTTCTGCAAGTACTCCATTGAGGAGTGTCTTATCTTTTCAGTCTTGAAGTTTATTTTGGAATTCATCTAAAAGGAATTATTTTGGTCACCAAGGTCAACACCCCTTTTCTTTTTAATTTTTGTTTTTATTTTCTTTCTAAGGAACTGGAAGAAAACACAGGCAGATGAGTAGTTAAGCAATTCCAGAACTTTGCATGTCACTTGGCCAAGACCCAGGCACATGTAAAGGTCTTCACTTGCCAAAAACACACCAGGGACCTCTTAAGCAATCAAGAATTGCTACATGTGTGCAAGAGCTAACATCTTGAAGACAATAGAAATCAGTAATTCAGTTACTCTCTGTTTCGCAAGCATTCATTCTCTGAGCATCTCAACATGCTGGAGCATTGAGATCCAAACTGGAAACCGCTAAATGCTCCCTCTGCTTGTGGAAAGGTGACAAGGGCACTCTTTCTTGTTCACAAATGGGCATAATGATGAGTAATGGAGGACTTGTCTCTACTCTAATGAATCCCTGGGGAAATGAGAAAAAAGGGGAACAACGACAGAAGAAAAGCAGCAAAACAGAGGACACACTAAAATCAAGAAGAGTGAAGGAACAAAAGGAAGCCAAAGAGAAACTCAACCAAGGGTCAATTTCTACTTCTTGTATAGTTCTTTTGGGACCACTGATAACATGAGTAGAAACTGATCCTCAAAAAACGGAGCCTTTATTTGCATCAAACAAGAAGGACTTATTTTTGCTCTTGGCATTTGTTCTATTTAAAGGGAAGTGAACTACCTCCAGTCTTTCCCACATACGAGTATTCCACTTCTAAAAATGGGATCTTAAGTATATAAGACATTGTTCACTACCTGCATTTGATATGAGAAGAATTAGAGTATTCCCCAGCAGTTTTATTCACATTTATTATAGTGGGCCAGGAGATTTTCCATAGAAATTAGTTGCTCCCAGAGGGAACAAAATGTATAGAATTTGCTGATCTTGAACACAGTGTATTTATATAATACGTTTTATCACCCATAGACCTAACAGAGCTAGGTTTTCTCCTGGGAAGCACTGTTAATATTTCAACCTCTGTATACGCCAAATGGAAACAAAGATTGTTTGAAAAGGTAAATACAGGGCTTTCATTCTTCCTGGCACAATACCGATGCAGCATATTTAACTTGAGTTACTATGAAAACTGAGGATCTTTTACAAGATGTGGCAACATTATGCAAATGACTAATTCCAGTTAAATTCTTTTAAGCGAAATGTGTTACTCGGGGTCTTCTAATTGCAAGTGACAGAAAACTAAATCAAATTAACTTAGAGGAAATTTACTCATAGATAAACAAGCATCTCAAGTTATCAAATGAAAGGTTAAATAACCAATTCTCTGGAAGGACAAGAATGCTACTAGCCCTCAAAAACAAATGCAACCTGAGTTTCAAACAGTGAGGACTTTTCTGTGTCTCTTATGGTTGCTTTTCTCTGTATGTTGACTTCTTTCGCTCTTTCTTTAAATTTCCTCCACAAGGCAAGAAACATGCATTCTGGCCAGTCCTAAGCATCAAAGTATCATAGCTACAGCTTTTAATAACAGGAAAGGTTTCACCCTATTCTTTATTCAAAAATCCAGGCAAAGGGTTCTGATTGGTTTGGCTCTATTAGGTGCTCATCCTGTAAGCCATAGAGCAGTCCCTGCATCAGACTATCAGAATATGCTCTTTCCTCGTGTTTCATATGCTTCCATCATGTGATTAACATTTGGCAAAGCAAGAGTCCTCTTCCTTTCAGTTCAGCACTAAGAGCAGCATCATGGTAAGTAATCTAGGAAGCATAAAATCAATGTGGGAGTCCTAGTCTACTTGTGAGCTGAGACCTTCAGACAAAATCGCCCACTTCTGAGTTTCCAACTCAGTAAAATTGGAGAAAGAAGCTCTTTCTCAAAAGAAGGGCTGACTGATGCAACAGCATGGATGAATCTTACATTTATTACACTGGAAGAAAGAAACTGGGAGCAAAGGAGTACATAGGATGTCATTCTGTCATCAAATTCTAAATAGAGCCAGGCACAGTGGCTCACACTTGTAATCCCAGCACTTTGGGAGGCTACAGCAGAATGCTTGCTTAAGCCCAGGAGTGTGAGATCAGCCTGAACAACATAGCGAGACCCTATCACAAAAAAAAAAAAAAAAGAAAGAAAAGAAAAGAAAAGAAAATCTAAAAGAGGCAAGACTATCTTACAGTGACAGAAACTTAATCAATGGTTACCTGAGTTGCATAGTGGAGAGTATTGAATGAAAAAAGCATGAGGTATCTTTCTGGGAGAATTTAAATGTTCTACATCTCAATTCAGGTGGAGTTACAGGAGTGTATATATTTGTCAAAAGTCTTTAATCCATACACTTAAAGTGTGAGAATTTCATTACATCTCAATAAAAGTTGAATTTCTTTTAAAAGTACATCAGAGGTTTGGGCTGGGCACGGTGGCTCACGCCTGTAAACCCAGCACTTTGGGAGGCTGAGGTGGGTAGATCATGAGGTCAGGAGTTCGAGTCCAGCCTGGCCAACGTGGTGAAATCCTGTCTCTACTGAAAATACAAAAATTAGCTGGGCATGGTGGTGCATGCCTGTAATCCCAGCTACTTGGAGGCAGAGGCAGGAGAATCCCTTGAATCAGGGAGTTGGAGGTGGCAGCCAGCTGAGATTGCACCACTGCACTCCAGCCTGGCAATAGTGTCAGACTCCATCTCAAAAAATATTATATCAAAGGTTTGAGATGAGCGTGAAATGATGCAGGGAATATCAAAGCACTTTTTCATCATAAAATGATATACATATATCCTTGTTTTTTACTCTGTCTCTGTGGCTAGTTTGTTTAGTTAAGTCAGGAAGCTGATACAGCTAACTATTAGTCAGACTCTACTTCTATAATTTACTCCTGCCCCTTTGGGCATATTTTCTCTTTGCTCTTCCCACTGCAGGAGTTCACTCAACTAGATCCCAGGTGATAAGGCCTATACAGTCATCCTAATCCCTGGTGACACTTGCAGCCATTTGATCTACAGGGGAGACACAAATCACAACAGGGACAAAATATACACAGCACAAGGGGCATCACTAAAGATTCCTGCCCCATAGGGAAGTAAGTGCTTCTGGGCTTGGTGAGTCTGGCTTACTATGGGTTTCAGTTATTTATCACTGCTTAATAAACTACCTCTAAACGTAGGGTTTAAGACAGCAATAATTTTCTATTTCTTATGACCCTGTGTGTTGGCTGGACTCAGTTGGGCCCTTTTCCATGAGGTGTCAACTGGGGTCAACCATGTGGCTGCATTCAGCTAGGAGCTTAGCTAGGCCTGGAACACCCAGGATAGTACATTCACATATTTGGCACCTCAGCTGAAGTGGCTGGAGTGGCTGGGAGTTGGCTAGGCTTCTCTCTTTTTACATGTAGAAGTCTAACCCAAATTTTTTTCAGTGACATCTAGATACCAAAAGAAAGAAAACAAAAGTTGCAAGTCTTCCCAAGGCCTGAGCTCAGAGGCACCAGAAAATCACTTTCACTGCATTCAGTTGGTCAGTACAAGTCATAAGCCCATCAGACTCTACTGCTTGATGGGAGATTTGTCATGCATGCCGGGAGATGGGAAGAATTGTTGGTGGACACCTTTGTCAACAATGTACAGCACTGTGCCATTCATTTCTTCCACCTGTTATAAATAATTAAGTTCAAGGTCAGTCAGCCCCACAGATGTAGGCCTCAAAATAAGGGACTTATTTGTCCATGAATGGATTCCTATTTAAATCACAAGTATTAAAAATTCACAATGGGTCAGGTATGTTGTATGCTGGACATATCAAACAAAAACTCCTCTATCACAATTGGTCAGGAAACCACCTGCTGTGTGGAACTGTTGAGTTGGCAAGGTCAACAGTGCCATGAATCACATGACGAAGAGTTCCCATTTGTCCAGATTTTGTAAATAGCAGAATACTTTGGAAATCAATGGGTGTTTCTTCTGGCTCTAAGTGCTACTTCTTCTAGTCCCTTAGCTGGATGATAATCTTTTCTCTTCTCAAGGAAGACTAAAGAACATAGCAAATAAATATAGACAAATAGATGTTCATGTGAATTAAGAGAGGGTCTTTTGAAGATGGATAGAGTTCATTTTTTGTGACATCATAAGCACTTCTCTTTCCTAGCATAAGGGAACATTCCCTTTACCTATATTTTTCTTTAAATTAACAAAGTTTCAGGGCCACCGTTCCATTTTCATATGCTGGAGGTCATAACGCAAATAGACTCAGCTGTGAGGATGGTTGGGACTGAGACAGGGAAGGAAGCCTAACAGGAGACATCTAAAACCAGGGTATTAAGATTCCTTCAGGTGTGAAGTGTCCTCTTCAGGTGTGAAGTATCCTCTTCAGGTGTGAAGTGTCCTCTTCAGGGGTGCTGTCTCCCAGGTCTCATCCACCAGTCTGGTTCCTTTGAGCCAAATGTGCCTTTTCCTTCTCCCCTTCTCTCTCTAGACCAAACTTTACTGATTCTATGACCCAATTCCTAGAAGGATTAACTGAATCACAAAAGGATGTTAGAGACTGACAGAAGCCCCTGTGTTTGCATTTTGATTTTCAGAGCAGAAGCAAATGATTTCTAAGGCCTGAAGCTCTAAGGGCAGCAGCAGAGGCACGAGGGAGAGGCACTGGGACCAAGGTCTCACCTCAGCATTCCTCAAGTCATAGAATGTATGCCACTTTTATCTGCATGTGAAATAAATCGGCAACTCAAAAAACTCCACTCATTTTCTCCTGGAAACTTTTATTTTCAATGCTTGGTAACTGGATGTCAAGAGACATTTCAGAAGACAGCAGTTGATTCCTTGTGAAAGCAGGCTGCTGAAACACCCTCATTTGTTTTAGTCAGAAGCCTCTACTACAGAACTTTGGTTTCTGCGAATTGATCAAGTCCAAGTGCTCAAGGGGGCGATGAGGTCAAGGTCACTGCAACACTGCCTGGCTAGGGTTCAGCTCACTGTTGGTGTGTGGGTTTCCTTTAATGATGTGGAGCAGACTAATAAACAGAACATGCTATATTTTGGAAAATGAATGAAGCCCAGTACTGAGAGACTCTTGGGTGGAGTGTGTGTTAACCCTCTGCTGAGCCAGAAATGGGACCTCTGAGGTTTCTCGTGGAAATTATAATATTTGTGGATTTGAAAATAGAGACGCAGCCAAATCTTAGAAGCTGAATGAGAATGAGTCATTTTGGTGAGGTACTTCGCAGGCCATATAAACAACTTCTCAGTCATCGTCAGGGCTAGAAATGTCGTTTGGTGGGTTCTAAAGAAAGCTCTTTGGTTTCAAATCTTGGTGATGGCAGCAAAATTAACTTATTTGAATCTTCGTTTCCGGTTTTATAAACGGGAATGATAATAAGAGCATCTACCTTAGACATTATGGCAAGAAGTCAGAGAAGGCTTTGGAACACTTTGAACAGCATATGTGATATTCTAAATGCCCCATAAATGTTCCTCATTACTATTTAAGGATTGTCAACTCTTTATCATGTCTACTATGCAATAAGAGTAGTTGGACAGGTATCCTTAACAGTGATGATGGCACAGACATCTATCTGGGATTGGAATGAGTTTCTAAGCTTGCATTTTCTTGCAGCAGTAGATTTACTTTCCTAATTATGTTGCCTGGGCTTGGCACTTTCCAAGCTATCAGTGAGGGGAGAAGGCCACAACTTTTCTGAATGTTAAGAAGAAGGTGATCTGGCCTCTCAGACCTCTTCCAAACATAAGATTCTGTTACCTAGAAAACACAAGTTTTAGGTGAGTCATCTGCCATGTGCCTAACTCCCTAATAGTTAATGAGGCATTGGCTCATTATGCACAAGTTTTTCTTAGGGTTTCCAAAGCTAAGTGGCAACACTTCTCCTCCTAACCTAACTAACCATCTTTCTCTCTTGAGCATCAGTTATCCATTCCAGGAGGAGGCATCTGTGTGTTTTGTTGCCAGGTGACCAACTATTCTTTTATGTTAGTCAGAGTTCTCTGTGTGTTCTGAATGGCTGTTTAGCCAGAAGTGTATGTACTTTTATGGCAGGATATAAAGTAAGCAATGTTATATAAAATACAAACTGGCAGGTTGAAGCAGCAGGAGCACTTTAGGGGACCCTAGGCAGAAGTGGTAAAAAGAGTACCTAACACTTGAGAGGACTCAGCAGAGGCTGACAGTGCAGGCATGATTCATTCATTCACTTTTAAAATTATGTAGGTATATTCAGGAAGAACTCAAAGGCAGGACTCAGCCTCATTGATTGCTTCTGTGAACAGTTTTCTCAAATTGTGAAAAGTCCTAACCAACCTTCTGCATTCAGGGGAAAAAGAGAAGCCTCTGTCAATGAGAAATTCAAAAGAAATAAGCTTTGGCTGTTGTAAATGAATAATTCGATCAGATTTCAAAATGTCAGTCAACTGACAAAACTGTGACATATTCATTCGACAATAAAAGCACTTTTGAGCCCCTCCTCTGTGCTCAGCTCTTTTCTACAAGTCAGGGATATAGAGAGAAGCCCCCTGATTATTGTAGTTTACAATCTGGTGAAAATGGCAAATAATAAACAAGTAATCAAACGAATATATAGTCTAATTCCACATAGTACAATGAATAAAAATGGGGAAGAATAAGAGGTACAGTTGATGGAGTGTAGATGTAAGGGAAAACCAAATGGTATGGATGTCTTGTTTCCAGAATATCATAATGAAGTCAAGTGAGGTCTCTCTGTATGATGTTGATAGTCAGACTCTTCTCCTTTTCAGATTCGTAACTAGTTCCTATTGTTGGTCAAAGATAAAAAACTAAGGAATGGTTAACATGGTGACTTTCCTGAAAACCAGCACTAAAGAACTTTGAAGTTTCTTTCAGCCCTGTAACAAATTGTTCTTTTTCTGTTTATCGCCAGAAGCTGAGATTCAGTTGTCCCCAAGTAGCTTGAAAGCTGCTCAGAAGAAAACAATGACAACACTCTAAAGGGTTTGCTATTCCTCGATTTGCAGTCAGTATAAATAAAGAAGTTTTTAAAAAGGTGAGCCCAAAAAAAACCCAAAAAGGTGGAAAAATAGGGAAGCTAAAAATAAATGACTAAAAGAGAAAAGTTCCTGTAATTTTAGGTTTAAAATACGAGGCTGAGTAATCAAAGAAAGTATTTTTACTGCCTTGTCAATATTTTTCCTGGAAGCTCGGGTAAATAGCCCTTCTTCAGATCTGTAGCGTGTGTGTCTAATGGTCTTAGGTGTCTCTAACCACAGAATAACTTTATACCTAAGAAATAGAGCAAACAGGAACTCTGTGGTTTCAGCATTCCCCACAAATAAGTAAATATATGGATGTACATTAAAAAAAAAAAAGGTTCAGGGCCATAGGACAGACAATTTGGGTCTAGTTGAGAAGGGTTCCCCTCCTAGTGGAATCTTTCATACAAGCCTTTCCATATATTTAAAGGAATCCCTGCTTACCTAAAATGATCTTGATCATATTTTCTGCATCGCTTATACTCTCTTTCAATTTAATGCCGAATGCCCAACAGCTGTGCCAGAAAACCTAAGAGAGGCTGTCCTTTTTCTAAGTTGAGTCCTCATTTATTTACCCTGCTGGTGAAAAACCCACTGGCTTTCATCTCTTCTGAATCCATGGCAAGAAAAAGCAGGGGGTCAACATGCTGAACAGAGTTTAAAAGGGGGAAAAATGATCGTGAGGGCCTTCAAGCACACATACCTCCCCAGTTCTAGCTGTCTTTGGGTTTTACGAGGCATTTGCTCAAAGCCCTGCTGTTCAGGCAAGGGGAACAGCGCGTGGTTTTCTTGGTAGCCAGCAGTTCCGCCTCTCAATGGGGCATGCCTCCAGTGGCAGATTCATTAGGTCCCACTGATCCTAGGTTTAACACAAATCCAGCACTTGAAAAGCGGCCCATTCTCCTGCACTTGTAGATCCTTGGTTATGTGATGCTGGCTGGGAAGTAGGTGCTGAGAATTGTCAGGGGAAGTAAATACCCTATCAAATGCCCATACATCACCCTGAAGGCCAAGGATACAGTGTATGCTTTCCTGTCAGACATGACTACTAGATCTTCAATCTGGACTTGGCCAATGTGAAACCAGCAGAGGTAACTATGAGGAAGGTTCATTCTCTCTTCAGAAGTCCAGAGGAAAGCAGTTTCTCCACTTACCTGATGGCTCCTGGCTAAAAATATTTGAAAGATCACTTGGAGTCAAGAAGCTCATAATTTGACCCCATGAGGAAAAAATGATATTGTTCTTCTAGACTTTTTGGCCCCTTCTGACTTCATCAGTATGCCAAAACTTTCACTTAATTCAGTCAAAAAAAAACAGACCAGTCACTTTCAGGCAAATAAAAGTAAATATCTCTTCAATTAGCAAGTAGCAAATTACTTCCAAGATATTGTATGGGTTAAAAATATCAAATGCTCTAAGAAAGCATTAGATAAATCTATTGTTAATCAACCTCATATAGTTTATCATGAGAAAGCTAGAAAATCCTAAAAATATCTATAACCAGATGAACATTGAAAAGGACAATTAACCCATATTTAAACAAAATGGCTCAAAGAGCCAGAATGCAAAGCTAAATGTGACTTTCTTGATGTTTTTGAATTTCATATAATGTGGGCAAATATGAATAAATAAAAAATCAGCTGAATATTCTTTCTGTCATGTTGATGCAATCTTATCACTCACAGGAAATATTTGAGATGACTGCACTGTATACCAGTTTGTCCTCACCATCTGACACATCTGTGACATTTCTTCCTCCAGAAAGGCAGTAAACAGTAAGCAGACTAAGGCAAGAACTTTTTTCCCACAGTGTCTTGAGTCTGGGCCTGTTTATCTTTCTATAACAATGGAAACAGATGTATTTTTGTGCTTGCAACTTTCCAGATGTATCACTCTAAAATGCTGTCTGCTGTTCAGAGATGTTGCTAGTATTTAGTGCAGAGAAGTCTTTGTCAAGTTAATTCCTTGACTCAAGACATTGCAATTTCTGCAGAGTCCACACTCTGTGGTAGACATCTCATTAGGAGTTACTTGAGGTTCTGCTGAAGTATGTTGTGATCACAGACTCTCAGCAAAGTGGACCTCTACCAGAATTTAGGGCTCCTAGCAGCAATGACTGATGGCAGTGAAGAAGACCTGAGGCTCAGAATTAGTGATGGAGAAAATTGCTTAAATCCCGTTGTCGCCTTTGGATGGAATTGATCCCAAGGCCATGTATAAGCCTCAGTGTCAGGTTAAGGTTACAGAACCCTGGTCATGGAAAAAAACAGAGCCAGAATAGCAGGCAAAACCTGATAGAGTCACACTGAAGCAGAGAACCTGTTTTGAGAAGAGCATCTTTCCTTTTCCCTAAATTATAATATTCCTTCGCTTACTGTGCTTGCTCCGTCCACAAAACTGAAACCTTAGCCAAAAGGTATACATTTTGTCTTTATAGCTCACAGTACCAAAATACTGAGCAGTATGAACATTAGACAGACTTTCAACCAATTTGAAGCTATGTAAAATGCAACACTTATAACAACAGTACAAGATACATTTTTTTTGTTGTTTGCACACAAAACATTCAACAAGATAGACTATATTTTGGGCCCATAAAACAAAGATTAGCAAATTCAAAAGAGAAGAATTCATACAAAACATGTTTTTGAATCATAAAGAAATTAAAATAGGCAATAACAGAAAGATATTTGAAAAATTCTAAAGCTTTGGAAATTAAAGAATACATTTATAAACAACCTATGATTCACAGAGGAGGTCTTGAGAAAATTTTAAGATACTTTAAACTGAAATGTAATTAAAATACTATGTAATAAAATTTGGAAATGTGTTGTATATGGCTAACACAATTATTATAATTTATCAACAAGAATGAAAGAGCAGATTATCACCCTGACCTATCAGACATTAAGAGAATAGTAAATGAATATTACAAATAATTCCATGCCTATAAATTCAACAATTTAGAAGAGATGAACTGATTCCTTGATAGACACAAACTACCAAAATTCACTCAAGAAAAAAAAAAAATAACCTGAACAATCCTACCTCTATTATAGAAATTAAATTTGCAGCTAAAAACATTTACACAAAGAAAATTCCAAGCTTGAGTGATTTCACTGGCTAACTCATCAAACATTTATGGAAGTAATAATGCCAGTTATAAACAATCTCTCGTTGAAAATAGAAAGGGAAAAAACACTCCTCAACACATTTTATGAGGCCGTCATTACCCTAAAATCAAAACCAAAAACATCACATGAAAAAAGAAAAATACAGGCTAATGTCCCTCACCCTCATGAGCATACACACAAAAATCTTCAATAAAACTTAAGCAAAATAAAGTCCAGCAATATATGAAACAGTTACTATGCCATGACCAAATAATCTTTCTTGCCAAAATATAAGACTGGTTCAAGTTTTAGGATGCCCTCTCTCAACACTCCTATTCAACATAGTATTGGAAGTTCTGGCTAGGTCCATCAGGCAAGAGAAATAAATAAAGGGTATTCAAAAAGGAAGAGAGGACGTCAAATTGTCCCTGTTTGCAGATGACATGATTATATATTTAGAAAACCCCATTGTCTCAGCCCAAAATCTCCTTAAGATGAGAAGCAACTTCAGCAAAGTCTCAGGATACAAAATCAATGTGCAAAAATCACAAGCATTCCTATACACCAATAGTAGGCAAATAGCCAAATCATGAGCGAACTCCCATTCACAATTGCTACAAAGAGAATAAAATACCTTGGAATACAACTAACAAGGGATGTGAAGAACCTTTCCAAGGAGAACTACAAACCACTGCTCAAGGAAATGAGAGGACACAAACAGATGGAAAAACATTCCATGCTCATGGTTAGGAAGAATCAATATCCTGAAAATGGCCATACTGCCTAAAGTAATTTACAGATTCAATGCTATCCCCATCAAGCTACCAATGACTTTCTTCACAGAATTGGAAAAAAACAACTTAAACTTCATATACAACAAAAAGAGAGCCTGCATAGCCAAGACAATCCTAAGGAAAAAGAAAAAAAACAAAAAAAAAACCCAAAGCGGGAGGCATCACACTACCTGACTTCAAACTATATTGCAAGGCTACAATAATCAAAACAGGATGGTACTGGTACAAAAACAGAGATATAGACCAATGAAACAGAACAGAGGCCTCAGAAAGAACACTACACAACTACAACCATCTGATCTTTGACAAACCTGACAAAAACAACCAATGGGGAAAGGATTCCCTATTTAATAAATGGTGTTGGGAAAGCTGGCTAGCCATGTGCAGAAAGCTGAAACGGGACCTCTTCCTTACACCTTATACAAAAATTAACTCCAGAAGGATTAAAGATTTAAACATGAGGCCTAACACTATAAAAACTCTAGAAGAAAATCTAGGCAATATCATTCAGCACGTAAGCATGGGCAAGGACTTCATGACTAAAATACCAAAAGCAATGGCAACAAAAGCCAAAATAGACAAATGGGATCTAATTAAACTTAAGAGTTTCTGCACAGCAAAAGAAACTATCAATACAGTGAACTGGCAACCAACAGAATGGGAAAAAAAAATTTTTGCAATCTACCCATGTGTCAAAGGGCTACTATCCAGAATTTACAAAGAACTTAAATAAGTTTACAAGAAAGAAAAACAAACAACCCCATCAAAAAGTGGGCAAAGGATATGAACAGACACTTTTCAAAAGAAGACACTTATGCAGCCAAAAAGCATATGAAAAAAAGGTCATCATCACTGTTCATTAGAGGAATGCAAATCAAAACCACACTGAGATACCACCTCACACCGCTTAGAATGGCGATCCTTAAAAAGTCAGGAGACAACAGATGCTGGAGAGGATGTGGAGAAATAGGAGCACTTTTACACTGTTGGTGGGAGTGTAAATTAATTCAACCATTGTGGAAGACATTGTGGCAAGTCCTAAAGGATCTAGAAATAGAAATACCATTTGACACAGCAATCCCATTGCTGAGTACATATCCAAAGGATTACAAATAATTCTATTACAAAGACACATGTACATGCATGTTCATTGCGGCACCGTTCACAATAGCAAACACTTGGAACCAACCCAAATGCCCATCAATGATAGACTGGATAACGAAAATGTGGCACATATACACCATGGAATACTATGCAGCCATAAAAAAGGATGAGTTCATGTCCTTTGCAGGGACATGGATGAAACTGGAAACCATCATTCTCAGCAAACTGACACAGGAACAGAAAATCAAACACCACATGTTCTCACTCATAAGTGAATGTTGAATAATAAGGACGCATGGACACAGGGAGGGGAACATCACACCTCA
>CAUYQU010009609.1:0-49006 GCA_963574635.1 Cheracebus regulus | reverse complement strand
TTTTTTATTATTATTATTTTTTTTAAAGATGGGGTTTCACCATATTGGTCAGGCTGGTCTCGAACTCCTGACCTCAGGTGATCCGCCCACCTCAGCCTCCCAAAGTGCTGGGATTACAGGCGTGAGCCACCGCGCCCGGCTTTAACAGTTTTAATAGAATTTAAGTGTTCATTACTACCTATTTCTATAAACAAGCTAATTTACCCAGTTTAAATGAAAAGGAGAATAGGCTAGTCAGTAGGGGGTCCTTTAAGACATTTGGTGTTTTGGGAAATAATTTAGCAAATATTCATATTGGAACGATTTTTTCTTCCTAAGGCATATACTAATAAATAGCAGGGATGCAAACCAGGCACCTTCCTGTTACTTTCAGTTCATAGGTCAGTTTCATTCTCTAAAGGATACATAAAATGTGCCCCAGCATGCTGGGTCAGGCCTTTAATCCCAGCACTTTGGGAGGCTAAAGTGGGCTGATCACTTGAGGTCAGGAGTTCAAGACCAGCCTGGCCAACATGGGAACATGATGAAATCTTGCCTCTACCAAAAAAAAAAAAAAAAAAATTAACCGGGTGTGGCAGCACATGCCGTAATCCCAGCTACTCTGGAGGCTGAAGCATGAGAATTGCTTGAATCCCGGAGGCAGAGGTTGCAGTGAGCCGAGATTGCTCTATTGCACTCCAGCCTGGGGAACAGAGGGAGACTCCATCTCAAAAATAAAAAAATAAAAATAAAAATAAAGGATACATAAAATGTAGTAATTTTGAAAAGCAGAATATTGAAAGAATAAACTTTCCCCTAAAGGAATAACTGAGAAATTTGAGGATGTCACAGATTTTTATTAATATTATTTTAAATACAATGAGTTTAATAATTCTTACAACTGTTAACTAAATGAACTTAAAATTGGGCAACTAGGTTGTCCCTGAGTCATAGCCTGATGGCATGCTTCCACTACTTTTAGGATTGCCAATAAAACTTAATGGTAACTTTACATAGTCTGTTTGAAAAAAATTTAATGTCATTCAGGGTAGATGACTTAATTAGCATGGTATAACTTTCCTTTTTATTGTGCTTATAGACTATGTCCTGGAAAGGAAACTGAAAACTAAAAAAGAAGACAGAGAAATGCAATCCAATTATTATCAACTGCCCACAATTTTTCAAAAGAAGCCATTTCTTGGAAAGGTTAGACAGAGTCACCTATAACCTCATGTGACAATAGTAAGGGATAAAAGAAAATCCAAGAAACCTTTTTTAATTCATTTTAAAGTAACTTACAGAGCAGTCCTTTTGTGGGGCAACGCTGGACTGTTTCTAAAGGAGAGATGGGTGAAACAATGGCTGAATTTTAAAGCAAGCTCAGGGAGAGACAAGGGCTGTGGTCAGGAGAGGTCTGGCTGTGCAGCCTATATCCTCAGTAGTCACTGATCAGAATCCAGAATCCCATCCTTCATTTTATTTAAATGCACAAACTTTGCATTTTATTGAAAAGCACAATCTTGTCATGAATCACAGTTGGTCAGATTGGTGCAAATCCACCATCTAGTTTGTCTGTTTTGTCTTTATATAAATGGAATCGCACCATATGGATACTTTGCCTCTGGATTTCCTGCCTTCACTACACATTATGTTTGTGAAACTCTTCCATGTTGTTGCATGTAGTAGTAATTCATTCTTTTTCACTATTATGTATTCTATTGAATACATGTACCAATTTTATCTCAATAAACAATCTTTTTTTAAAAAAAGATATTGAGTGAAAATTAAGTTTCTCTTCCATTTTATCCCACCCAGTTCTGATGCTGCATGAGTGAGGGTTTCATTGTAGGTACTTCCAGCGAAAGGGATTTGATGTCTACAAGGAATTTGATGTTTACAAAATCTTGGGATGGGCTGGGAAAGGGACTGACAAAAGGCTACCTCTGGAGTTAGGCAATTCAAGAGCAGCCACCATGGCTGTGAAGAAACCAATGCAGCCACCATCACCACAACCACCTCTCAGCAACCACACAATGTAGGTGCTGGCGCCAGAATGGAGAATTCAGCTGCTCATGCCCCATGGCCTTGCCTAGCAGCAAATGCTGTAGCAGGAAGAGGCCCTGTGTCTCTCATCTGTTTCCCAGATCGTCCACGAGTGTATCCAACCGAATGAACTACATTCACTTTCAAGATTCTAGCTGCAAAGGAGTCAGGGAAAGTAGTCTTCATCTTTCTAACCTCTACAGTCAGGTTGGCACTTAAAATGAGGGTAGACTGGAAGCTGAGTCAACTCACTAGTCAGCCTACCTTCCCACAGGCAACCACTGCTGCCAATGACGTGGGGATCTTTCTAGAGATAATCCCTGAGTAAACAAACACAAGCACAGATATGCCTTACACACAACACACACACACACACACACACACACACACACACACACACACACACACACGCCTACTATTCATACTTTCTACATTTTGGGGTTCTGGTTTTTTAACCAAATAACACAATATATGATGACTATAGTTCCACATCATTCTATTTGACATAAAAGTACAATTTCGAACATTAAATGTTTTTACTGTATACTTTAAGGGATAACATTCAGGATGATTTCACTCTACTTGATTGCACTTTCGTATGGTAATTTTTTAAATAGAATCGTTTGAAAGAACAGCCTTGACCTCATGAAAGAAAGGTCTGACATTTTCCAAGACACAAATAATCTTTCTGTGCTGCTGTGCACACACTCCCACCTCCCACACATGGCAGACCATGTCCCTTCGAGACCAAGTGGCCACCTGCTCTCCTGCACATCCAGTCAGCTCTAAGTCACCTTAAGTGAGTCTGCTCTCTGCTGCAGCTAAAGTAACTTTTACACTGTGGGAGGCGTCTGTGCTGTGCCCATATCTCCTGGCAGGAGCCACTTTCATGAATGCTGGACTGATGGCCAATTGTCTGCACCTGAGACTCTGGAGGCTCTTTCTGGCTCTGGCAATTTGCTTGGCCTGTACAGGGGCAGGATAGAAATGCCAGGAGATGAATGTCCCCAAGGCGCAGCCCTCAACAGTGAAGTCGGTGGAAAGTGCCCTTGCTCTTCTGCTGCATGGATGGGGAAAATCTGGAGTGCATCTTTCTGATGGCCCAGGGGTCCTTAGCAATGACGGCTTTAATAAAGTACCCTTGGTTGCCACTCTTTCCTCTCTTGACTCATTTTCCCATCCCCAACCATTGTTTCCTGGAACCACCTTGCAAACAGATTACTACTTCTGCTGGAATCCTCGTCTAAGGCCTGTTTTCAGGAGAACCCAGTGTAAGACATGTACACGAGTCAAAACTGGGCTGCAAATGTGGGAGGGGCTGGTGGCACTCCAGTGAAGGAAACCCAGTCTGCAAATGTGTGACAGAGATACTGGATATTTCCAATGAAAGAATTGCTATGGGTCAAACTGTGTCCCCTCAAATTCACAAGTTGAAACCTTAACCGTCAGTACTCTGAGCGTTATCTGTATTTGGAGGAAGGAATTAAAGAGGTAATTTAGTGAAAATGCAGTCTTTAGGGTGGGTCCTAATCCAACATGACTGGTGTCCTCAAAAGAAGAGATTGGCCAGGAGAAGTGGCTCACGCCTGTAATTCCAGCATTCTGGGAGGCCAAGGTGGGCAGATTCCTTGAACCCAGGAGTTTGAGACCAGCCAGGGCAATATAGTGAGACCTCATCTCTCTATTTTTTATTTTTTTATTTCGAAAATTAAAAAAATAAATAATCGTTTTAAAAAAGAAGAGATTAGGACACAGACACAGAGGAAAGGCCATGTTAGGGCCCAACAAAAGCAACACCTGTAAGCCAAGGAAAGAGGCTTCAGAAGAAATCTACCCTGCGGACACCTTGATCTTGGACTTCTAGCCTCCAGAACTGTGAGAAAATATGGTATTTTTTGTTTGTTTAAGCCACCCAGTCTGTGGTATTTTCTTATAGAAGCCCCAGCAAACTAACATGGGCAACTACAACTTCTAGTGACAGTCCATTTCACTTTTGGACTGTTTGGATGTTAAAAACTTCTTGGTTGGGTGCAGTGGCTCACACCTGTAATCCCAGCACTTTGGGAGGTGGAGGTGGGTGGATCACCTGAGGTCAGGAGTTCAAGACTAGCCTGACCAACACAGTGAAACTCCATCTCTACTAAAAATACAAAATTAGCTGGGTGTGGTAGCACATGCCTGTAATCCCAGCTACTTGGGAGGCTGAGATAGAAGAATTGCTTGAACCTGGGAGGTGGAGATTGCAGTGAGCCAAGATCATGCCATTGCATTCCAACCTGGGCAACAAGAGTGAAACTCAGTCTCAAAAGTAAAATAAAATAAAAAATAAATAAAAGTTCTTTATGTGGACTGAAATCCTTTTTCCCATAACTACTTTTATTTCAGCATTCAGTCCAAAAGAAATCTGCTCTTTCTTTTATGAGATAACCCTCACTTATTCATAAAGCTAAAGAATTTTAAAGCTGGATAGCATCTGAAAACATCACCTAGGGGACCTCTGCCAGAGTTTATGGGGCTTTTTATATCAACTCTGAAAGTATAAATAGGCTGCAACACCTAAGCATTCTTCTAGGAAAAAATACAGTGTTGGCCTCTGTCCTGCTGTATCTTCTTTCTTTGATAGAGTGATTGGGAGGGTAAAGTAATTAAGAACTATTGGCTAGGCACGGTGGTTCACACCTGTAATCCCAGCACTTTGAAAGGCTGAGGTGGGTGGATCACTTGAGGTCAGGAGTTGAACACCAGCCTGACCAACATAGGGAAGCCCTGTCTCTACTAAAAAAATACAAAGTTAGGCTGAGCGTGGTGGCTTGCACCTGTAATCCCAGCACTTTGGGAGGCCAAGATGAGGTCAGGAGCTCAAGACTAGCCCGGCCAATATGGTGAAACCCTGTCTCTTCTAAAAAATAACAATAAAAAAAAATAGCCAGGTATGGTGGCATGCGCCTGTAGTCCCAGCTACTCTGGAGGCTGCAGCAGGAGAATCACTTGAACTTGGGAGGTGAAGGTTGTGGTGAGCTGAGATCGCACCATTGCACTCCAGCCTGGGCAACAAGAGCCAAACTCCATCACAAAAAAACAAAACAGATAACGAGATGCAGAATAAATACAGATTTAACTTCTCTTTTACCGTAACAGGTTTGTAAATATTTGGTAACCTTTTCCCTGTCTATTTAGAGAGCCTGATGGCTGATTGCAGGCTTGTCACCTCAAAGAACCATGTCAGCTGCCCCAGTTCTTTTAATTTTTGAAAACCCAAATGGTAGCAGGGCCTACAGTTCCTGGTTTCGGTTACCGTCTCTTGCCAACGTTGAGTTAAAGAGCATGGGGCTTATAATTTTCTGTTTCCATATGGCCAATAATACTGAGGGGGGCTGGGCGTGGTGGCTCATGCCTGTATTCCCAGCACTTTGGGAGGCTGATGCGAGAGGATCCCTGAGATCAGGAGTTTGAGACCAGCCTGGCCAACACGGCAAAATCCCATGTCTACTAAAAATACCAAAACTAGCCAGCCGTGGTGGAGCATGCCTGTACCCCAAGTACTCAGGAGGCCAAGGCAGGACAATCATTTGAACCTGGCAGATGGAGGCTGCAGTGAGCTGAGATCGCGCCTCGCACTCCAGCCTGGGCGACAGAGACTGTGTCTCAAAACAAAACAAAAACAAAAAAATACTGAGGGGTGGTCTCTTCAATTTCATCCCAGTGTTGAGCTGAAATTCACTGTGCTGAGTTGAAATTCACTCTATTGATTTGAGGGGGCTGTATCTTCACAACGATATGGTAATAGTCTACCCAGGGTCTCTAACAGAGGCTAAATGAGAACTTGGAAGCTGTACATGTAAAATGGTAGTAACTTCCTCACTTGTTTGAATTTTGATGTCACCATTATTAGTAGCAGATCGGGCAAAAGCACACTCGATCTTTTATTTTTGTCATAACCTCACTTACCTAAGTCAATCTCACACCATGCATATTCTTACACATGTCAATCACCTATTCTGTTGAAACCTCCTACTTGGTCAATAGCTGTTTTTGATGTGACCTCTCTCTCTTGTTATTGTGTATCTTTCTGCTTTTTATTTCTAGAGTCATCTAGTCAATCAATGTTAAATTCTTGTCACAAATCCTCTTGGCAAGAATGAGAGACAACTCTAAAATGTTAAATAATAAATACTTAAAAGCCAGGCAGCATAGAATCTGGAGCCAGGAAATCTGGTTTTGAGTTTCCACTATTTTTTCATCTGACCTGGGGCAAGCAATTTAAACTCTCCAAATTTCAATTTCTGCAGTCATAAAACTGGAAATATACCTTGTGAAGATCACATAAAATAACAGTGAATATCTGCCAAGTAATTACTAAATGCCAGACTGCGATTTGAGGGCTTAAAAGTATTAACCCATTCGAGCTTCACAACAAACATCCATGAGAGTCCTGTGCTCACCATCATTTTAGTAGATGAAGAAAATGAGGCCCAGAGGATGAAAACGAGAAAATCAGTCCAAGGTCCCATGGATAGGAAGAAGTGGAGCTGGGATTTGAAGCTAAGCGGCCTGACTCCAGGACCTTGACCGCTACAGCATACTGCCTCCATTACAACATCTGCAAATACCTTTTTTTTTGTTTGAGATGGACTCTCACTCTGTCACCCAGGCTGGAGTGCAGTGGCACAATCTCGGCTCCACTAAAATCTCCACCTGCCAGGTTCAAGCTATTCTCCTGCTCTACCTCCCAAGTAGCTGGAATTACAGCCTTGCGCCACCATACTCAGCTAATTTTTGTATTTTTTTTTTTAGTAGAGATGGAGTTTCACCATGTTGGCCAGGCTGGTTCTTGAATTCCTGACCTCAAGTCATCCACCCACCTCCACCTCCCAAAGTGCTGGGATTACAGGCATGAGCCACCATGCCTGGCCTTGCAAATACCTTTTATTAACTAGAAAGTGATGAACTCATGAATCATTATTTCCTATTTTGTAACTCATATAGTCTATTTCAATGCAGCAGGATATGTCCTTAAAAGTGTTATAGGGTGGCCGGGCACGGCAGCTCACACCTGTAATGCCAGCACTTTGGGAGGCTAAGGCAGGCGGATCACGAGGGCAAGAGATCAAGACCATTCTGGCCAACATAGTAAAACCTTGTCTCTACTAAAAATACAAAAATTATCTGGGCATGGTGGTGGGCGCCTGTAATCCCAGCTACTCGGGAGGCTGAGGCAGGAGAATCGCTTGAACCCAGGAGGTGGAGGTTGCAGTGAGCCAAGATCCCGCCACTGCACCCCAGCCTGGCAACAGAACGAGACTCGGTCTCAAAACAGAAAAAAAAAAATTGTTACAGAGCATTTCATTATTCACTGTGTACTCAGATCATTCACAACAGCACAATCAGATGAGTTACAACTTGATTAGTAAATAGATAAACCAGACCAGCTCTTCCCAAATGTGCAGAAATCAACTGCAATGGATTGCAGATGCTTGGCTCGCACCCCAGAGCTACTAAAACTTTCTGTGGAGAACCCAGCAATCTGTATTAAAAACAGCAACTAAAACATCCCCAGGTGATTCTAAGGACCTGTTAGACCTGAGAAGGAGTAGACTGGCTTACGGCTCGAGAGCTCTTTCGACAAGTGATTCCACGGATTTCTGAGAAACTTCTTGGCTCAGTGGGCAGTTTGAAACAATTTACTACTGCTAAATTGCCACATCATTCAGGCAGCTGACTTCATGAGAAACTTTTAATATTCTCCAAGGAGTCTATAAGCCACTTAATGAATTTTTTTCCCTAAACACTGGAGGCAGGATTGACTCATCTGTGATTGGTTACAACCACGGTTTCACGTATTAGAAGGACTGTTGGTCATTTTTCATGTTTTCCACTGGGTCACATTACAGACAAAAAAGTAATGTGTAGGCTGGGCATTTTGGGAGGCCAAAGTAGACGGATAACCTGAGGTCAGGAGTTTGAGACGAACCCGGTCAACATGGTGAAACCATCTCTATTAAAAATACAAAATTATCTGGGCGTGGTGGCACTCACCTGTAATCCCAGCTACTCCAGCGGCTGAGGCAAGAGAATCACTTGACCCTCGAGGCAGAGGTTGCAGTGAGCCAAGATTGCACCATTGCACTCCAGCCTGGGCAACAAGAGCAAAACTCCATCTCAAAAAAAAAAATTAATATATATATTTACTACATGCAATGCTTTTGCGCTATGCCAGGCACAAGGAGATACTAAAAATCTTCCTTGATGCTGGTAATCTGGGCTTCATAACTGATTTGTAGAACTAAGTGTAATTATTATTAGAGGGGAATTATTTTGTTTGTCTTACAAATGTTATTAAAGCTATTCTCATGCCATAGTTTAAAAGGTGACATTAACTGCAGCTAAATATAAGAATTCATTTTTATGAAATTTTTATTTTTTAGAGATTTGTCTTAGTTGTTCAGGAAACCTACAGAATGGGAGAATATTTTTGCACTCTATCCATCTGACAAAGGGCTAACATCCAGAATCTACAAAGAACTTAAACAAATCTACAAGAAGAAAACAACCCCATCAAAAAGTGGGTGAAGGATATGAACAGACAATTCTCAAAAGAAGACATTTATGCAGCCAACAAACATGAAAAAGAGCTCATCATCACTGATCATCAGAGAAATGCAAATCAAAACCACATTGAGATATCATCTCACACCAGTTAGAATGGTGATCATTAAAAAGTCAGGAAACAACAGATGCTGGAGAGGATGTGGAGAAATAGGAATGCTTTTACACTGTTAGCGGGAGTGTAAATTAGTTCAACCATTGTGGAAGACTGTGTGATGATTCCTCAAAGATCTATAATTAGAAATTCCACTTGACCCAGGAATGCCATTACTGGGTATATACCCAAAGGACTATAAATCATTGTACTATAAAGACACATGCACACGTATGTTTACTGTGGCACTGTTCACAATAGCAAAGACTTAGAACCAACCCAAATGCCCATCAAAGATAGACTGGATAAAGAAAATGTGGCACATATACACCATGGAATAATATAGCCATTAAAAAGGATGAGTTCATGTCCTTTGAGGGACATGGATGAAGCTGGAAACCATCATTTTCAGCAAAGTAACACAAGAACAGAAAACCAAACACTGCGTGTTCTCACTCATAAGTGGGAGTTGAACAATGAGACCACATGGACACAGGGAGGGGAACATCACACACTGGGGCCTATTGGGGGATTGGGGGGGTAGGGAAGGGATAGCATTAGGATAAATACCTAATGCAGATGACAGGTTGATGGATGCAGCAAACCACCATGGCACATGTATACCTATGTATCAAACCTGCACTTTCTGCACAAGTACCCCAGAACTTAAAGTATACTTTTAAAAAGAATACATGATAAATACCAAGAGGTGTTCAATGATAAATATTTTGTTCTTAAGTCACCTACCCCTTAAGACCACACTCCCTCAAGGTAAACACTGATACCAAATCACTGATACTTACATCCTTCTAGAAATGTTTTATGCATGTGTGTGTGTGTGAGAGAGAGAGACAGAGAGAGAGAGAGTGTGTGTGTGTGTGTGCTTGCTCAGTGGTTAAATGCAGGGCTCTGCATTAGGGCTGGGTTTGAATCCTGGCTCAGTCACTATTAGTGCAACATTGACCAAGTTCCATTTTCTCGGTTGTAAAAAAGGGATAATAATATCTATGAAATACCTCATAGCTGGCCAGGCGTGGTGGCTCACGCCTGTAATCCCAGCACTTTGGGAGGCCAAGGCAGGTGGATCATGTGGTCAAGAGTTCGAGACCAGCCTGCCCAACATGGTGGAATCCCGTCTCTACTAAGAATACAAAAATTAGCTGGGCATGGTGGCAGGCATCTGTAATTCCAGCTACTTGGGAGGCTGAATTGGGAGAATTGCTTGAAGCTGGGAGGTGGAGGTTGCAGTGAGCAGAGATTGCACTATGTGCACTCCAGCCTGGTGACAGAGCAAGACTCTGTCTTGAGAAAGAAAAAAACAAAACAAAACAAAAAAACCTCATAGCTCTCAGCACAAACAGAGAAACACAAGAAAATGAAAAATTCTGCTGAGCACAGTGGCTCACACCTGTAATCCCAGCACTTTGGGAGGCTGAGGTGGGCGGATCACAAGGTCAGGGGTTTGAGACCAGCCTGACCAACATGGCAAAACCCTGTCTCTACTTAAAAATACAAAAATTAGCCAGGTGTGGTGGCGTGCACCTGTAATCCCAGCTACTTGGGAGGCTGAGGCAGGAGAATTGCTTGAACCCAGGAGGCGGAGGTTGTGGTGAGCCGAGAGTGCACCATTGCACTCTAGCCTGGGCAACAGAGAGAGACTCTGTCTCAAAAAAAAAAAAAAAAGAAAAGAAAAGAAAATGAAAAATTCTACCTCATAGGGTTGTGGGAAGATGAGTTAGACAAGTTAATACATGTCAAGTGCTTGGAGTTGAGCCTGGCATATTACAGGTACTTATAACTATTAGATATTTGTATAACTGTGCCTGAGTCCCTGTGTTCACACAGTAGAAGCTCCTTTCACCTCGCCTCACTCAATACGTCCGTGTTGCCAGCAGCAGCCACCCTGTAGGCAGCACCGGGCCATGCTGTGAGCGGACCCATGTTATTCACCATTTTCCCACGGGGGGAAATAAACTCTGGGGTTTTGCTTTTACCAATAACACTGTGCTAAACCTTCCTGCACATGGGTGGGTCTTCCGCCACAGGTGCCAGTTTATGCAGAGGTAAATTTTAGAAGAATGGCTGGGTCTGGCCCCAACATCACATGGGGCTCTAGACGAGGCTCTGAGTGAGCAGGTACAGAACACACTTCAAGCTCCTCTCTGGGGAAGAAGGAAAAGACATCAGTGAACAGATCCGCGTAGACAGTGCAGGTGGCCCTGTGACGGGACTCTAAACACTTGAGGCTTTTTTCTTTTTTTTTTTGAGGCAGATCTCATTCGGTCACTGAGGCTGGAGTGCAGTGACACGATCACTGCTCACTGCAGCCCGGATCTCTCAGGTTCAATCAATCCTCCCACCTCAGCCTCCTGAGTAGCCGAGACCGCAGGTACACACCACAATGCCTGGCTAACTTTTTATTTTTTGTACAGACAGGGTCTCACCATGTTGCCTGTGCTGGTCTCAAACTCCTGGGCTCAAGTGTTCCTCCCATCTTACTCAGTCTCCCAAAGTGCTGGGATTATAGGTGTGAGCCCCCATGCTCTACCACTTGAGGGTTTCTTAATTATTTTTTTCTTTTTCTTTTTTTTTTGAGATAGGGTCTTGCTCTGTCACCCAAGCTAGAGTGTAGTGGTGCATTCTTGGCTCAATGCAACCTCCGCCTCCCGGGTTCAAGCGATTCTCCTGTGTTGGCCTCCAGAGTAGCTGGGACTATAGATGGCTGCCACCACGCCTAATTTTTGTATTTTTATTAGAGATGGGGTTTCATCATGTTGGCCAGGCTGGTCTTGAACTCCTGACCTCATGATCCACCTGCCTCAGCCTCCCAAAGTGCTGAGATTACAGGCATGAGCCACCACACCCAGCCTCTCAATTCTTAGTGGAGTATTTTCAGAAGACCATCATTGCCATCACAAACATTCACACAAGCACCAAGGAGGGCATCCTTTGATAAAGCCCTCTCTGCTCCCATCACTGCTCCTGGCACATTCTTTCAGCCTACTTCTCCTGGCTCATGTTAAACAACGTGCTCTAGCCTGTGGCCACCTGGGAAGAGCAAAATGTGAAGAAGACCAAGGGCCGTAGCCCCAGCAGGTCATTTAACCAGAGGTTCATAGGAGAAATCCTTAGTCTGTAGGGCAATGAGCCTCTTTCAGACACAGAAACAGAGGCCTGGGGAAGATGGGATTTGCCAACAGTCTTAGTGCATGGACTTCCTGCCTGCACGTCTAGTCATCTCTCTGCCATGCCAGAGAGCTTCCACAGTGCCTCAAAGGACCCCGGGTGCAGTGGTGCAGTGAGGTGTGAGTGTGAGCATGTGTGTGTGACCTTGAGTATATGTGAACAGTGTGTGTACACAAGTGTGAAATGGCAGAGGTGAGTCTTGCCACACAGAAAACTTACCCTGGACTGGCTGAATATTTTTGCCTAACACAAGGAGTTTAGGACAGTTAATTACTAAATAATTCCTAACAGTGAGGCTGATACATGAAGCAAAACAGCTTAGATGGAGTTTTCTGACTTCCTCCCACTTAAAACATTTTTTTTACCTATAAAAAAATTTTAAACCTATGTAGAGAAAAATTGCTTAATAAACTCTCATGTACCCACCACCTATCTAATTTTTCAATACTTAACCAGCCAGGTGTGGTGGCTCACTCCTGTAATCCTAGCACTTTGGGAGGCAGAAGCAGGATTGAGATCAGGAGTTCAAGACCAGCCTGGCCAACATAGTGAAACCCCATCTCTACTAAAAATACAAAAGTTGGCTGGGTGAGGTGGCTCACACCTTTAATCCCAGCACTTTGGGACACCAAGGTGGGCAGGTCACTTGAAGTGGGAGACCAAGGTGGGCAGGTCACTTGAAGCTCCCGCGGGGCAGATGACTTGAGGTGGGAGGCCAAGGTGGGCAAATGACTTGAGGTCAGGAGTTCGAGTCCAGCCTGGCCAATATGGTGAAACCCCCATCTCTACTAAAAATACAAAAATCAGCCAGGCATGGTGATGTGTGCCTGCAGTCCCAGCTACTCAGGAGGCTGAGGAAAGAGAATCTCTTGAACCTGGAAGGTGGAGGTTGCAATGAGCCAACATCGCACCATTACATTCCAGCCTAGACATCACAGCAAGATTCCATCTCAAAAAAAAAAAAAAAAAAAAAAAGAACTACTTCTTCTTCTTCTTTGGTATGACGACACACACCTATAATCCCAGCTATCTGTGAGGCTGAGGCATGAGAGCTGCTTGAACCCGGGAGGCAGAGCTTGCAGTGAGTCAAGATCGTGCCACTACACTCTAGCCTGGCCGACAAGAGTGAAACTCCATCTCAAAAAAAACAAACCACCATAACAACAAAACCATAACCAATCTTGCTTCATGTCTATCAGGTGAGGCTTTCCGGAGACGGTCCCGAGCCCACCCTTGGGGTCTCTGTCCTCTCTGGCTGTGTACAGCTGACACTGCAGCATCTCATTCTTGGAGCTTTTTGTTGTTGCTTTAGTTCAGGTAAGTGCAACTCTGAATTCTAAAAACTGACTCCATGTAAAAATGTTGTCACTTCTGGGAAATTAATGATCCAGTGGCCCATAGCTGTAGGGGCATTAGGCCTTTTTGGCACCCAGAGAAAATGCGCAATTAATGATGCTTATTTCTGATGACACTGTGTGTCTGTTCCTACGCTTAGGTGTCTTCTGTGAATGAGGGACCACCCCCGGCTTCTCTGCATCTCCCAGCAGTGCTGGGTATGCAGCAAACTCCTCTTGCCTGACTGCAGTGGTGTTTCTGGTTTATTTGGCTTTAGTGCCAAACATCGTTGTTCGTATCTTCAATGCAACAACAGTAAGAAATTAGGTGAGGGGAAGGAAGACAAAAGAATGGGAAGGGTTGTGAAATGATCACTTTCCTCCGATGGTATTTATTTCACAATTCTAAGCAAAGAGTAGAGTGATTTCAGGTTTCTAAATAAGATTTTAGAATCTCGCACCTAGCTCAACTATCAATCAAGCAGGAGGACAGAATCAAGACATTTTTAGTCCTCAAACTATGACCTTTCATAAAACGTATTCACAAAGCTAGTGGAAGATGCACTCTACCAAAATAATAGTGAACCAAGAAAAGAGACAATGTGGGGTTCCAGCTCAAGAGAAAGATGGGAACGCCCAGGATGATGGTCAAAAGGGAGCCTATGATGGCAGCTGACCCAGACATCTTCAAGTGTGGTTTGGAGCATATCAGAGGACTCCCACTGAGGGTATTTTTTGGGAGGGGAGGGGGAGAAAAAAAGGGAATGGCCAGGCACAGTGGTACACGCCTGTAATCCCACCACTTTGGGAGTCTGAGGTGGGTGGATTACTTGAGGTCAGGAGTTCGAGACCAGCCTGGCCAACATGGTGAAACCCTGTCTCTACTAAAAATACAAAAAATTAGCTAGGTGTGGTCGTGCGTGCCTGTAATCCCAGCTACTTGGGAGTCTGAGACAGGAGAATTCCTTGAACCTGGAAAGCAGAGCTTGCAGTGAGCTGAGATAGTGCCATTGCACCTCAGCCTGGGCAACAGAGCAAGACGCTGTCAAAAGAAAAAGAGAGAAAGAGAGAGAGAAAAAAAGAAAGAAAAAAAGAGAAAGGAAAGAAAGAAAGAAAAGAGAGACAGGGAGGGAGGGAGAGAGAGAAGAGAAAAGAAAAGAAAGAAGGGTGGGAAAAGAAAGGAAAGAAGGGAAGGAAGGGAAGAAAGAAAAAGAAGTGAGTGAGGGAGGGAGGGGTGGAAAGAAAAGGACGGAGAGAGTCTGGAGATAAATCACTGGTAAGAATTTAAAAAATTCAGCATATTAAAGAAGATAATTACTGGTTCCAGAGAAAATACAACGTTGTGTCAGAAAGGAAAATTTCCAAGTTTATTATACAGCTATCTATTAGTGGTATTTACATAGTCCTAGTAATAGAACACCGGCTATGGTTCTAACCAAAATTTCAACATTGCCCTATTGGAAGGATGGGGACAACGGGACGTGAGGGAGAAAGAGCCGTCACCTCATATTCCACAGCAGGGAGCCACTAGGCATCGCCCAAAGTTTAAAAAAACAAGAAATAGCAATAGACAAATGTTAAGGAAACAGAGAAAAATCCAAATAAAAATCAGTCAAAATTAGTTAAAAGAGTTAAAAGATGTGGTACCTGATCTGCAGAGTGAAAAATTGGTGGTAAAATGGGGTGATGATTTTTTTTTCTTTTCTTTTTTCAGAGACAGTGTCTTGTTCTGCCACCCAGGCTGTAGCACAGTGGCACAATCAGAGCTCACTGCAGCCTCAACCTCCTGGGTTCAGGTGAGCCTCCCGGCTCAGCTCCCTGAGTAGCTAAGCCTATGGGTGCATACTACCACATCCAGCTTATACTTGTATTTTGTAGAGATGGGGTCTTGCTTTGTTGCCCAGGCTGGTCTCGAACTCCCGGGCTCAAACAGTCATCCTGCCTCAACCTCCCAAAGCGGTGGGACTACAGGCAGGAGCCACTGTGCCTGGCCATTTTGCAGATCAAGCTTCACAGGATTATTCAACTGAGGAAATTCTATTCATGCATAATTTTAATGAAAATAACAACTAGAGAGAAATGAAATGATTAAAGCTAGGAAAAAGTAGAGGGGTTCAAGAATAGATAGGCAGAATCTCTCATACAAATGGGCATGTGACTCTCCAGCTTATTTTCATTTCCCACAAATTCTTGGATTTAAGGTTATAAACACTTTTCATATCAGCATTTGCACACATGTCAATATGCATACTGCAGTGGACTTCATGTGACATATGTCATGAGTTATAATATGCTCCTATTGGGAGGGGTCTTAGCAGGCATTGAGCCCAGGGACTCTTAGGTAGGGGGACATGGAGGCGGGAGCCAGAGTTCTTTTTTATATATACTACTACTAATTTATCTGTTTAGAAACATAGCTTTGTACTCGCACAATGGAAGATCTCCTTGGGCAAGATACAGCAACTCTGGCAAAATTTATAGCAGATTTCTGTGATTTTTGTTTTGTGCTCTCTTTTGTTGTACTTTTTCTTTTTTCTTTTTTTTTTGAGAAGGAGTCTCGCTGTGATGCCCAGGCTGGAGTGTAGTACACTGGCACGGTCTCTGCTCACTGCAACCTCCACTTCCCTGGTTCAGGCAATTCTCCTGCCTCAGCCTCCCAGCTAGCTGGGACTACAGGCACCTGCCACCACGCCCGGCTAATTTTTCTATTTTTAGTAGAGACGGGGGTTTTCCATGTTGGTCAGGCTGGTCTCGAACTCCTGACCTCAGGTGATTCACCCGCCTCAGCTGCCCAAAGTGCTGGGATTACAGGCATGAGCCACCATGCCTGGCCTTGTTTTCTGTTGTACTTATTCAGAAAGACTATTAATCAAATTCAGGGTTCAAATCTAGGATTTACTTAAACCTTTTGGTCAAAGCATTTCTGGAATAATGGAGTTAGTATGTTAAAAAATCTACTCTTTCCTAAAAGCGATGAGAACACAGGCCAAAAATGTCAAAATTAACTTTCTCAGAACTCTGGAAATTAATCAAAGGCTTGCGACAATTCAAGGAGTGTTTATTCAAGGAAACCAGTTGAACGTTGCTAAGAACTATGATCTCCGTTATAGTTTAATTTGCCCTATTCCCACCCCCTTCTCTGTAACTGTAGCAGTATTGAAAACCAAGTCAGGGGCCGGGTGTGGTGGCTCGCGCCGCCGTAATCCCAGCACTTTGGGAGGCCGAGGTGGGCGGATCACGAGGTCCGGAGTTTGAGACCAGCCTGGCCAACATGGTGAAACCACATATCTACTAAAAATACAAAAATTAGCTGGGCGTGGTGGCAGGCACCTGTAGTCCCAGCTACTTGGGAAGTTGAGACATGAGAATCACTTGAACCCGGGAGGCAGAGGTTGCGGTAAGCTGAGACTGAACTATTGCACTCCAGCCTGGGCTACAGAGTGAGCCTCTGTCTCAAAGAAAAGAAAAGAAAAGAAAATCAAGTTTGAGACTCACAGTAGCTGTGAAAGCTAGCAGCCTATCAGCCTCTGGAGGGAGAAGATGGCCTCGGGGTTCTCCAAAATCACATTTCAAGAGAATTATCATGATTTGATCTGTCTGGCAGCTCCCCTGTCCCCACACAAGATGGACACGGACACAGAAGAACTACACTGGCCAGGAAGTATCATCAGCACCCAAGAGCCGAAGAGCTTAAGTGGCACAAAATGGTACTCACCAGAGGGACACAGACAAGGCGAGCTCTGACCCACGGCATCCCATGAGGAGTGCCCACAAACTGCGTGTCTCTGTAGGCTCCTATGCATACCTTCCAGCGAGCAGATCTCAGTGGGACCTCCCAAAATAACTGTCAAAGAATAATTCAGATGAATGAGTTTAGTGAAAAGCCCAGCTGAAACTTACTCTTATACTAGGGCAATCAATCATCTGTAAATCAAATGTCACTGAACGAAGGCAAGGGAAGGTTTATGGAATAAAAATTTCAGACTATCTGTGGACCGAGCAGAGTGCCCTTATTTTTTTGTCTTTGGACAGGTTGATCGGCTGAAAATGATCCAAGAAGGAGGTCTGCCCTAGAGCAGACTGAATACTTATGAGAGAAGGCAATTGTTATTTATGTTTCATCCAAGAAAACGTGTGACTTCAGCTGTGGATGAAAGTGGCATGTTCATCGCTGCCTAACGGAGACTACCCCCACACATTGGCACTTACGCCTTAGTTAGGTCAAGAGTGCATTGCCTCCTTAATGGGAAGTCTTCAGAGTACAGTGGTTAATAGCACAGGCCTTGAGTCCTTGGACCATGTCTCTGCTTTCTTACTCGGGCAACACTGAACATGAATTTCCTCATCTGAAAACGGACATAATGATATCTACATTCTAGTTCTATTGGTAGGATTAAATCAGATGTTTGTAAAGGGCTTAACACAGTGTCATCACATCAGAAACCCTCAACACATGGTATCCTTTATTAGGAATTATTAGGGGTATAGCTCACTGGGTCAATCAGGATAAAGGAATCACAAAGTAACTTGAATGAGGAGTTCAACATATAGAATGATTCACTGTAACAGAGGATTACCTACTAAGGGATGGAGAGAACCCCAAAGAATATAGGTAAATAAAGTCGAGGGAGCAGCCACTACCTCTAGGGTCCGGGCAGAGCACCCAAGAAAGGAAGAAATCCAAAAGAGGGAGTTTGTCCCCAGCCAGGGCTGGGATCCAGATCTTGCTGAAGAGGGTATAGCCATGCCCACTGGGTCAGGGAGAAATTTGCTAAGATTCCACACTGGTGGAACACAATGAGTCTCTGCCCACTGGGGAACCAGGGAGAAGACTGCCCACAGGGAGATGCTGAAATGTGGAAATCACTGGGAATCCACCCGAGGGGTGGTGGCTCTGAAACTCACTAGGGTGAGCACCGCTGGGTGTCTATGACCATAGGAACAAAGAGAAGAGCCTTGGCTTCATCCATTCAGGCTGCAGTATCAAAATATGTTAGACGGTAATTTAGAAACAATAGAAATTTACTGCCTACATGCTGGAGGCTGGGAAGTCCAAGATCAAACAGCAGCAGGTTCAACATCTTATGAGGGTTGGCTCTTGGCTTCAAAGATGGCACCTTCCTGTTGCATCCTCATGTAACAGAAGCCTTACCTGAGCCTCTGTCGTAAGGGCACCAATCCCATCCATGAGGGTGGGGCCCTCATGACTCCATCATTCCCCAAAGGCCTCCCCTCTTAATTCTATCACATTGGGTATTAGGTTCCAAAACACGAATCTGGGGAGTACACTCAGACCATAGCAAGCCCCTTCCTTCTGCAGTGTTCCTCCATCCCCTCGGACTGACAAAGCTTAAGCTCATGCCAGCTGGCAAGGGAGAAATGTTCCAGTATCACAAACAGGGCAATGAAAGGTGGATTTGGAGCTCAGGGGGCGTAAACTGAGAATTGGCATGCCCACCAAGAGCATGAACGCCTCTGGTAGTTTATCCTAATCCAGCAATGGTGGAAAGGAATGATACGAAGGGAGCATGTCATGCTCCCTCCTGGAACACCTCCTTAAATTTGCACCTAGTCTTTAGGTCAAAATTGCATGGTTTTCCTCATTGTAATTCCTCACGGTACAATGGAATTACAAAGGTTTATTTTATTTATACACTTGTGCTCTGTCGCCCAGGCTGGAGTGCAGTGGCTCAATCTTGGCTCAAGGCAACCTCTACCTCCCAGATTAAGCAATTCTTATGCCTCAGCCTCTCGAGTAGCTGTGACTACAGGTGTGCACCATCATGCCCAGCTAATTTTTGTATATTTAGTAGAGATAAGGTTTCACTATGTTGGCTAGGCTGGTCTCAAACTCCTATCCTCAAGCGATCCACCCACCTTGGCCTCCCAAAGTGCTGGGATTACAGGTGTGAGCCACTGCTCCTGGCCACAAAGATATATTTTTAAAGAATTTATAATCACAATTATAATTCTTGGACTTCACAAGATGTAACTACTTTGGAGTCTTAATTATGGACATACAGTGAGGCAAGCAGCTATTACGAGGATGAAATCTAATGGGCTCCTGCAAAATTTCACCTATCAATCTTTGCTTCTAACAAAGATTGGGTGGAATCTTTATTGGAATCTACCTTTCTGGATGTTTATGATTCCTTTTTTTTTTTTTTCAAAGACCAGGGCAGGAGGATCACTTGAGGTCAGAAGTTCAAGACCAGCCTAGTCAACATAGCAAACCGCATCTCTACGAAAAAAAGCAAAACAAAACACTCTTCTGCCTCTAGGAAAACATTTAAAAGATTTAACAAAAACAGCAAAAACAAAATCCTTGACATTAGTCTTGCTAAGTCCTGGCCCTTAAATGTCATCTCTCTTCCTGTGACTGTGAAATACGCAACCTGAAATTGACAGACTTTGAAATTCATTTTCATTAATCTAGCTAGAAGTAATTGCTTTTATAAACACCATTTACCAGAAAAGAAGATAGAGTTTTGGCTCTGTATTATTTCACACAGATACAAATGATTTCTACTGGCTCCTATTTCATGAGATGATCACTCATCCCATTACTGGTATCATCTCTGGAAAACACTGACTCGTGGCACCAACCCTCAGATACGTGTGATGGTTCCACACGGATGCATTTATGCTACTGTCATGGTTTGACCAACTCTGTGTGTCTTAGAAGAGTAGATCCTTTCCATATTGTGGCCATATAGTAAAGTAGGTGAACATTCTCAAGTGGAGGAAGTGTGCCATTTAAGGCAACTGCAGGATAGTGAGTAGTGTAATGGACTTGATCAGAAAATCTGCATCTAAACTTTTGTATCTTGGTGTACAAAGTAGGATGTTTGGCCTGGACAAAATATTCAGCATATTTGAGCCCATTTACTGACATAAAATTGGAGTAATACTAAACCCTCTTCTTATCGTAATAACTAACTTGACACAAAAGAGGCCACTATAGAGCCAAGGACATATTAGGTACTTAGTAAACTTTACAAATATCTTGATTTTTTTTTTCTTGAGATGGAGTCTGGCTCTGTTGCCCAGGCTGGAGTGCAGTGGCATGATCTCTGCTCACTGCAACCTCTGCCTCCTGGATTCAAGTGATTCTCCTGTTAGTCTCCTGAATAGCTGGGATTACAGGTGTACCCCATCACTCCTAATTTTTTTTTTAACGTATTTTTAGTAGAGACAGGTTTTCACCATGCTGGTCAGGCTGGTCTTGAACTCCTGACCTCAAGTGATCTGCCTGCCTAGGCCTCCCAAAGTGCTGGAATTACAGGCATGAGCTACCGCACCCAGCCACAAATATCTAAATCTATTATAGGAAATATTTATATAAAATACTTTCTATTTTTCGAGACAGGGTTTTGCTCTGTCACCCAGGCTGGAATTCAAGATGAGATTTCGGTGGCAACACAGCCAAACCATATCAGGACAAGAAAGGTATTCAAGGTAGAGAATAAAACCTGTGCATAACTATGGAATCCTAAATATGCTGACATCATCAAGGAACTGCAGATGTGCAGTGGTGCAATCATAGCTCATAGCAGCCTCAATCTTCTGGGCTCAAGTTATCTTCCCACCTCAGCCTTGCAAGTAGCTGGGGCCACAGGTAGGTGCACACCACTACACCCAGCAAATTTGTTTATGTTTTGTTTTTTGTAGAGATGGTGTCTCGCCATGTTGCCCAAGCTGATCTTGAACTCCCAGGTTCAAGCAATCCTCTTGCCTCAGCCTCCCAAAGTGCTGGGATCACAGGCATGAGCCACCACACCCAGCTAAAAAATGTTCTTTCTTACATTAATTGCTAACTTTATTTAACTATCATTGTGTTACTGGATTGATATGGTTACTTATTTAACACCTAATCAAATTAGCGACTATTTATAGCACGTGTACTCAGAAAATAGTGTGTGAATATCACATTAATGGAAAGGGTATATGCTAAATAAGGCCACCTGCTACTATTTTTAATTCCTGCTAAACCTCCTAGCCCAATTTAGCAGAGACAAGGTAATTAGATCTACAGTCTTTGCTGTGCATGGCTGGCCATTTTCATTTGCTCTGAGTAACTATTCGCAAGACTGTAACAGATGTATTTAAGATCTCCTCCTATTCCCCTGCTTGTTTGCTTATTCATTCAGCAATCACTTATCAAGCTGCTCCCACCTGCCCTGCAACAGGCTTAGACACTGTGGATTCAAAAATAAAAAGTGGCCTCAAGGAACTTATAGTTTAGTGGTAGAACAGACATTTAAAACCAGGAAGTACAATACACTGTAACAAGACCTATAGCTAGAGCTCTGGGGACAGAGAAGATGATGTGACTGATTTTGCCTGGAGTACCAATTTAAAAAGACTTCGCAAGAATTAAGGCTCTTGAAGAGTGAGAAGGAGGTCCATTTTCACTCTGCTGATAAAAACATATCTGAGACTGGGTAAGTTACCAAGAAAAAGAGGTTTAGGGAACTCACAGTTCTACGTGGCTGGGGCAGCCTCGTAATCACGACAGAAGGCAAAAGGCACATCTTGCAAAGCGGTGGCAAGCGAGAATGAGAATCAAGTGAAAGGGATTTCCCCTTATAAATCCATCAGATCTCGTGAGACTTACCACCACAAGAACAGGACGGGGAAAACCCGCCCCCATGATTCAGTTATCTCCCACGGGGTCCCTCCCACAACACGTGGGAATTGTGGGAGCTACAATTCAAGATGAGATTTCGGTGGGGACACAGCCAAACCATATCAGGAGAAGAAAGGCATTCAAGGCAGACAGTAAAACCTGTGCATAGCTATGGACTCCTAAACGTCATCAAGGAACTGCAGGATGCTCCGCGTTCCTGGAGGTCAGGGCGTGTGGTGCGAGGGCACGTGCCTGCAAGTCTGGGTGGAATGGGCACGGCCATCACCGGCAGGTACCAGAACGTGGACTCTGTTCGCTTCCCTGTGAAGAGCTTTCTGAGGTTCTCAGTCTGAGGGAGGTCCAGTCTATTTCAGGAAGCTCATTGCGAACTGTGAGATAGAAACAATGACAAATGTGTAATGATTTCCCATTTCCTATTAACAATCTGTTTTCTCTGAAGCTTGCCACCTGGAGGCTTCACCTTCATGATAAAACCTTGGTCTCCACAACCCCGTAGAGTAAGCCAAACACTCCTTTCTATTGATAATAACTCAGCCAATTGCCAATCAGAAAATCTTTGAATCTGTCTATGACCCGGAAGCCCACTCCCCTTCTAGTGGTCCTGGCTGTCCTGACTGAACCAATGTATATCTTACATGTATTGATTGATGCCTTATGTCTCCCTACAATGTTACAAAACCAAGCTGCAGCCCGACCACCTTGGGCACGTGTTCTCAGGTTCTCCTGAGGGCTGTGTCGCTGGCCACTGACCACTCATATTTGGCTCACAATAAATCTCTTCAAATATTTTACGGAGTTTGACCCTTTTCATCAACAAACGCAACCTTCCAAGGACTTTGCAAAGCAAACAAAAGTAGGTGGGTGGGTGCAGTGGTTCACGCCTGTAATCCCAGCACTTTGGAAGGCAGAGGCGGGCAGATCACGAGGTCAAGAGATCGAGACCATCCTAGCCAAGAGATGACGAAACCCCGTCTCTACTGAAAATACAAAAATTAGCTGGGCGTGGTGGCATGCACCTGTAATCCCAGCTACTCAGGAGGCTGAGGCAGAAGAATCCCTTGAACCCTGGAGGCAGAGGTTGCATGAGCCTAGATCTCGTCAATGCACTCCAGCCTGGCAACATAGCAAGACTCTGCCTTAAAAAAAAAAAAAAAGAAAAGAAAAGAAAAGCAAGCAGATCGTGATTGTGGAGGGGGCTGGAAACATGGAGATGAGTTTGCCGATTTTTTTTCTTCCCTTCTCTTTTTTTTGTTTCTCTCATGGTTTTGCCTTGAAGTTGAGTTCCAGTCATCCAATCATGGAGCTGGGGGACTAAACTCAGATGGCATCCCCGTATTTCTGGCCAAAGTCATCTAGAAAAGTGGCCTGGATTGTCTGAAGAGTGTGTATATGTGTGTGGGAGAGGGAAGCGGGCTGGCATCTCCATTCTGTTTTTTTCCTTTCTCTCATGGATTTGCCCCAAGGGCAAACATCTGTGGCACAGCTCTGTTGGGGCAGAGCAAGCAGTCAACATTCAGAGAAATATCCCACATTTCTGGGCAGTGGAGTTGGGGGCAGTGGTGATAAGGGATCCTGTCAGCTGAAGAATGTGGAGAGAATCATAGAAGAAAGCGGGTAAAAAGGGTTCCCTTATCGCACATATGAAACCACACAGATCTGAGCTCTCCTCTTAGCTATCCAGGCATGGAACACACCCCAAACAACAGTGCAGACTTTGAAAATTGAAAGGACACAGGAATCACTATCCACAGAAAGCCAGAAGAACTTCTAGCTGAGCCTAACTGGGTTGATTCCCTGAAGAGAGAGAGAGAAATTATTAGAGACTATTTTCTTGGACTGAGCTCCTGCACAAGGCCCCAGTCCACCAGACCAAACCAAATGGAGTCACTTATGCTAAATGCCACTTAACAAACTGAAGCTTTAAGGAAGTAAATAGATCCCAAAACAGATCAGTTTTTCCTGAAAACAAGAGATTTCAGTCTACTTGAGTAATAAGGAAGTTCCTTCTGCTTTAACCCTTCTGAAAAGTGACCTGATATTCACCAATCCATTTTTTCCCCTCTATTGTTCTGTTTTCCCTACTTTCCAAAACCTGTGGTTACCTGGTGGGAACTCACATTCTATTTTGTAAATTGGAGGCTGTCTCGACTCATGAACTGCAAATACAAACCAATAAGATCTAAAACTAAATTTGTTGTAATTTTGCCTTTTGACGAGAAAGAGGAGAGAAAGAAAAAACGAAAGAGGAAAAAGCCCTCAACATTCTCAAGAAGATCTTAGTAAGATTAGATAAGGCCAGTATTACCCTGATACCACAACCAGATGGACTTTACCAAAAAAAAGGGGGGGGGGCAGTTAATATCCTCATGAATGTAGAGATAAAAATCCTTAATGAAATACTATCAACCTGAATGTCTAGTATTACTAATCTGATAAATCACAATGGTTGTATTATAATAAATATCTAAAATGCTTATTATAGTGAACCTCAAGTTTCTCTTCAAAGAATCAGTATGTCAGTGTATTCAGGTGTCTTATTCTTTAATTCTCTATTTTAAAGTTTAACTTCCTTGTAATTCCAGTAAACAACCTTCTCCACTGGCTCTCATCAGTAGTTCACATCTGTTCCCCCGGACCCTGGCTCCATCATGACTCATCCCAGTCACCTGCTCCAGTCACCTGCTCTGGTCACCTTCTTTGTCCTAGGTCACCCCTGGCTACCTGCTCTGACCCGCCTGTAACCATCCTTCCTGCCAAAACACCCACCCTGCCACTCTAGCTTGGATCCCTGCTCTCTTTAAAATAGCCAATTGGGATTAGTCTAGCTTGTGCGGTCTAACCCTAGCCAATAGGAGAAAAACACAGCAGTAGGGACGACCCCTGTCAGGCATAAGTACCCCTTCCCCCCTTGTACAAGTGTGCTGCCACCATTGCTTCCTCCATCAGTGAGCTGCACCCTTCTATAGAAGTAAATTGCCTTGCTGAGAGGATTTATCTTCAAGTGCTATTTCTTTTGTGACATCGGAATTCTACTTATACATGCTGGTCATATCTTCAAAAATAAGAGTTATGAATGACCATACATTAGTAATGATTTTCTATTTGCAATAATATATTCCTAACAAAACAATTTTTTTTTTTTTTTGAGATGGAGTTTTGCTTTTGTTGCCTAAGCTGGAGTGCAGTGGCGTGATCTTGGCTCACTGAAGCCTCTGCCTCCCGGGTTCAAGTGATTCTTCTGCCTCAGCCTCCTGAGTAGCTGGGATTACAGGCATATGCCACCACGCCCAGCTAATATTTGTAGTTTTAGTAGAGATGGGGTTTCACCATGTTGATCAGGCTGGTCTCGAACTCCTAACTTCAGGTGATCTGTCTGCCTTAGCCTCCCAAAGTGCCAGGATTACAGGCGTGAGCCACCATGCCCAGCCTATACTTATTGTCTTTAAAAAAATAGAAAAAATAAATCTGTCTCTGGGCTGGTATGATATTTACTGGAATCTGAAAAACTGTATTTTTCTTCTTACAGATAACATGCAAGAATGGCAACTGTGCTGTCAGGGGTTCCAGCACCTCTCTCTGTGGCCAGCTCTCCTGGCTCCTTTCCAGAACCTGCCTTCTCAGTTGACACCCAAAGAATCACTCCTGACAGCCTCGCGTCAATGGCCAGTCCTCCCGGCAACCCTCCACAACCACACCAGGATAATTTACGGCAACCCTTCACAACCACACCAGGATAATTTACAGCTATTGTAATTTGTGTCGGTCTCTTGCTGCTGTTTTTCCTTCTTCCTGTTCCAAGAAGTGTCGATGAAGAGTCAAACTCTGTAAAATATTTTAAGAGATTTATTCTGAGCCAAATATAAATGACCATGGCCTGCGACACAACTCTCAGGAGGTCCTGGGAACATGGGCCCAGGGTGGTCGGGCTACAGCTTGGTGTATATATTTTACGGAGGCATGAGATACCAATGTCAGTCAAATACATTTAAGAAACAAATTGGTTTGGCTCAGAAAAGCGAGACAACTCAAAGTGGGGCTTCCAGGCTATAGGTAAATTTAAACATTTTCTAATTGACAATTCGTTGAGTTTGTCTAAAGACATGGGATCTACAGAAAGAAAATGTTCAGGTTAAGATAAAAGGTTGTGGAGACTGAGGTTCTTTTGAAGTTTTATAGTGGCTGCCCTTAGAGACAATAGATGACAAATGTTTCCTATTCAGATCTTCAATAAAAGTGCTAGACTTTTAGTTACTTGCTTCAGGATTGGGAGAAAGAAAAAGATCCAGCTGTGTTAATAGAGATTTTTTACAGATGCAGGTTTTCCCCTGACAAAGGACGGCTTTGCAGGCCATTTCAAGATACAGTAGAGAAACATTTTGGGGTTAAATATTTTGATTTTTTCCCTTGAGTCATAATGCTATTCCAGAGTCAAATTGGAAAGTAGGTCACCCATATAAAGGGTCAAATAAAACCCATCTGATGAGAATGTATGGTTTGTAGGGCATGACCCCCCAGAGCCCTTAGATAGGAATTTGGGCAAGATTAAAGAAATGAAAGCTTAGTCCTCAGAAGCAAGATTTTGCTTTTCATTGCTTTGGGGGTTCATGACAGGCTTTGGGGACCCTGAGCCAAGAGCAGAAATCTCAAGTGACCAGGGGAGAACGCCCACCCCATTGCAGTGGGGTAGCCAAAGGCTCTTAAAAGATGGTGGTGAGCTGGAGTGAGAAAGGGGTTCTGGGGCTTGGGAGAGCCAGAAGTGAGAGAGGTGCCTTAGGCTTCCCCTGAGACAGAGGGTAGAGGTTTGGGGATTTCTGCCTTTAGCAGACAACCCAGTAGCACAAGCATCACAGGACAGGACTCCATGTGAGAGCAGCGTGATGCCATAGACAGTGGCCTGGGTGGCGGTGAAGGGCCTTGACCCACAGCTGGGTCACCAGAGCTGAGCCTTTTCCATCCTCTGAGATTTGAGGCTCTGATTCATCATTCCTGGCAGGTTTCTTTAACCAGGCACTTAAAAAAAATCCCACAAAAAACAAAGGAATTAGCTGGTAAGAAGCAAAGATACAGCGAGGCTTAAGGATACACAGATTTAATAAATGTGTAATTTAAGCATATAAGCACAGCTAATCCACACATTCGTATTACATAGTTGTGGGCTTAGGTTTACTGCCAATTTCCTCTCTTGTGGAATTAATCGCCTTTTCACTTTCTTAATTTTTTCTGTCTTTTTAAAAAGTTGATTCAATGATGTATTATTTTGCTTGATCTTTTGAAGAACTAATCATTGGTTTGTTTACATTTTCTATTTTTTTTAGTTTCTATTTTGTTCAGTGCTATTCTGTCGAACAGCAGTCATTACTTTGTTCCTTTCCTAAATCCTGTAATGAGATCTATTTTATATCCTCCTTCTACCTTCTTATTAGTATATGTATCTAGAGAAACATATTTTCTTCTTGATAAAACTTTGCACTCACAAATTTTGGTGGGTGGAGTTTGCTTCTTAAACGGTATGTTATTGTTTATGAATATTCTCTGTGATTTCATTGCTATTGGGGGAAGGGTTTTAAAATTTAGTGTGGGTATTAAGGCTTTTTGGGTCACTGGGTAACTTATGCAAAACTAGAAAGTACTGGGAGGATCCCTGGGCGGCTCCTAACAGTGAAGGAAGAACCCAACAATGGCTCTTAGGATGCAGGTGCCTGGCAGCCCGAGGCCTGAGTCCACTAGAGCCCATGGCTTTCCTGGGGCTCAGCTGGAGACTTGTTAATCCTCAGGGGCTCTCTGGGCCAAGGTTAAGCTCCTGGAGATGAAATCTGATTGGCCCAGCTTGGGTCAGATGTCCACTTCTGGGTCCAGTGGGAATAGAGAGTCTTAGGCACAGATGTGGCCTGTCTCTGAGGGTCACTGGGGTCACAGAATGGAGCACTGTGAACTGGGCGGCTTTGCCTGTTCACGGTGCAGTGATTGTCACTTTTCCAGAGAGGCCTCTGGACAGTTAACTTCTGTCTTCTTCTCTCACCTCTAAAATGAAGCTAACAAAAATAGTACCTACTGGCTGGGTGCGGTGGTTCACGTCTGTAATCCTAGCACTTTGGGAGGCCAAGGCAGGTAGATCACCTGAGGTCAGAAGTTCGAGACCAGCCTGACCAACATGCTCTGCTGACCCTGAGCAAAGAGCAGAAATCCCAGGTGTCCAGGGGAGAACGCCTACCCCATTGCAGTGGGGAAGCCAAAGGCTCTCAAAAGATGAGAGTGTGCTGAGTGAGAAAGGGGTTCTGAGGCTCGGGAGAGCCAGAAGTGAGAGAGGTGCTTCATGGAGAAACCCCGTCTCTACTAAAAATACAAAATTAGCTGGACATGGTGGTGCATGCCTGTAATCCCAGCTACTCGGGAGGCTGAGGCAGGAGAATCACTTGAACCCAGGAGGCGGAGGTGGCGGTGAGCCGAGGTCTCGCCATTGCACTCCAGGCTGGGCAACAAGAGTGAAACTCTGTCTTAAAAAAAAAAAAAGTACCTACTTTGTGAGCTTATAGTGAAGATTAAATGAGTTAATATTTGTAAACACAGAAAAGAGTGCCTGTTACATGATATGCACCTTGTGTTTGCTATTCTGTTTCTAACTTAATCAACATATGGCTTATCTGTATATTCTTTTCTTCTACTTACATTTCTTTTTTTCTTTTTTTTGCGACAGCATCTCGCTCTGTTGCCCAGGCTGGAGTGCAGAGTGCCATCACCGTTGACTGCATCCTTGATCTCCTGGGTTCAACTGATTTTCTTGCCTCAGCTACTTGAGTAGCTGAGACTACAAACATATGCCACCACATCGGGCTAATTATTTTATTTTTTGGAAAGGCCGAATCTCACTTTGTTGCCCAGGCTGGTCTCAAATCCTGGACTCAAGTAATCCTGCCTCGGCCTCCTAAAGTGCTAGAATTACAGGCGTGAGCCACTGTGTCCAGCCCCTTGAAAATTCTTAACATAAAATATAATTATTTGGGGTGTGAGGTATACATTTAAAAGGTATATTCTCTAATTTTTTAAATGGAATTCTCTGTAGCTGTTGTTAATGCTACCTTATTATTTATTTATATATTTATTCTGGAGATGGAGTTTTGCTCTTGTTGCCCAGGCTGGAGTGCAATGGTGCGATCTCAGCTCACTGCAAACTCTGCCTCCCAGGTTTAAGCGATTCTTCTGCCTCAGCCTCCCAAGTAGCTGAGACTACAGGCATGCGCCAGCACTCCTGGCTAATTTTGTATTTTAGTAGAGACGGGGTTTCTCCATGTTGGTCAGGCAGGCCTCGAACTCCCAACCTCAGGTGATCTGCCTGCCTTGGCCTCCCAAAGTGCTGGGATTACAGGTGTGAGCCACCGCGCCTGGCCAATTCTACCTTATTAATGGTGGTGTTCAGCTCTGTGATTTTTGATCATTCTTTTGATTAGTTGATTTCCCATATTCTGAAAGCAGGGTACTAAGGAATCCAAGTAGAGTTTCATTCTGTTTCTTCTCAGATATCTGTCACCTTTTCATTGATTTTTATTTTTTGCTATCATATGTGTGACACTTAATGCTGTGTTTTCATTACTTGCTGTGCCTTTGATCATTCTGATGTGTGACTGTTGACAGTGCCCCACGCTTTTGTGTAAAGTTTGTTGTGTTGGAGATCATGATTAAAACCCCTGCTTTTGAAAGTCAAATACCTCACTTGTCAGTGGGAGCTAAACAATGGGGTACACATGGACACACAGAGTGGAATAGACATTGCAGACTCCAGAAGGCAGGAGAGAGGTGAGGGTTCAAAAATTACCTATTGTGTACAGTGTTCACTATTCGGGCAGTGGGGACACTACAAGCCCAGACTTCGCCATGATGCAATATATGCCTGTAAGAAACCTGCACTTGTACTGCCTAAATATATACAAATAAAAAGTAAATTGTAAAAACTCCTGTTTCTTACATTTACTCAGGATAATTTTTAGTCTGCCTTTTTTTTTAACTTGTCTTTGGATCCATTATATTCTTGGGTTTGGGTTTGAAATTCACTTGGGGACTCTTCCTTTTCAGAGAATTTGGTTCCTATGTATCTGTCACATGCTGCTATCCTTCACAACCAGGATGTTTTGCTTTGTTGAGATGTTCTTTATGGAACTCAGGAGATCTCTGAGCCCTTTGTCCCTGCTGCTGGTGGTATTTGGCTGTCCACTGCCTGGATGCAGAACTCAGCCTTTCCTCAAACACACACACATGCACACATGCATACACACATGCATGCACACACACACACACGTGCACACACATTCATACACACACGTATACATGCATACATGCACACACATGCACACTCATGAACACATGCACACACACACACACATTCTGACACACATGCACACACACTCATGCACACATACACACATGGACATACACACGTGCACACACTTGTGCACACACACTCATGCACATACTTGCACACATGCACACACATACATGCATGCATACCCACATACACACACTCATGCACACACATGCATACATGCACACACATATGCACATGCATACCCACACACTCATGCACACACATACATACACATGCATACACGCACACATGCACACACTCATGCACACATACATACAAGCACATACACTTGTGCACACACGCACACACTCATGTACACATGCATGCACACACTCATGCACACACATGTGCACACACACATGCACACACTCATGCACATGCACACACGTTCCCCCTCTCCCTACCACCCCACAAGACCACTAGGGATCTATGCATCCTCTCTCATAACCAGGACCTGCCCACAGCACCACCCCACCATGCCCCCCTTTCCTGGTTGGTGTCCCCCAGCAAAGCCTGCACCCCACAGTTCCTTACCTGCTCTCCTAGTCTCACCTCCCACCACAGGCATTTATGCAAGCATTTCTCCCAAAGCAATTCTTGGAGTTAATTCTTCTTCATCTCATTATATCTGTATCACATTTCAGATGTTATAAATTAGGTATCTACTCATGCCTTTCAAGCGAGATCAAGAAGCACATGCAAGTTTGAGAACGACTGGTCTAGTGAACTTTCTAGCACTTCCAAGTGTAATAAACTCAGCACACGACAAATAGAACTTAACCATCTTCTTTGATCCCTAAAACCTCAGCCATCCAAGTAAAAAAACTTTGGGACAATCTTCCTCCACCCCGTTTGGGCCCCATCTTTCAAGTCTAGTCAATGACCATGTCATGTTGCACCTTTTTCCCATCTCTGTCCCATTGTCTAGTCTCCAGCACCTCTGCCTCCAGGCCCTGAGATCTTTTCTTCTAGACTGCTACATTGTCTGCCTACTTGCCCTCCCAGCCTACAGCCTGCCCCTTTCAATGAAGCTGGAGGACTTTTCCAGAACTCCAGATCTGATCCTATCTCCCCTTGCTGAGAATGCTTCCACGCTCCTCATTGCCTTCAGAATTGGATCCCAAGTCATCCCATGAAATGCAAGATCCTTCTTACGCAAACCCTGTCCACCTGTCCAGCCACAATCTCCTTCTGTCCTAAGCCCCAGCCACTTGCCTCACTTCCCATGTCCCTGAATGCTGACTCTCTTCCCTTTGTCAGGAATTCCTTTCCCCTCTTTCATTGCCTGCATACCTCCTCCTCACCCTTGAAATTTTGGTTAAAATCCCTTCCACCTCACTGAGAAGTCTTTTCTTCCTGACCCCGTCCTCATCTCCTCCTATAGCTCAAGTAGAACCCTATGGCACCTTTTAGCTGTGGCACCTGTTACCTGTAACATCTGTTTGCTGGTTCATCTTCCCTGTTTAAGTCCTGTGAGCAACCTGAGGGCCAGGATTGTAAGCTTGACCTCTGAATGCCAGCTCCTAGAAAGAACACTGGCTGCTAAAAGGCACTCAATAAATAGTTGCTGAATAAAAAAATGAATGAGACATTCATGTTGCTATTCATGGATTTTTAAAAATGGTTTGAAGTTCCTTTTGAGGGACAGTTGGTTTCATTGTCTTCTCCGTGATCTTAAATCATTAAGGTGGCTGCTTTTAAATCTTTTTAGTTCCTTTTGTATATCTTGTTGCTATATATCATATTTTCCATGAAGACCAAAGACAATTCGCACCATGAAACTTTCCCCATTAATCATCCTGACAAATTTATCTTTCCTGAGTCTACTTTTGAAATGCAAATTAAATTGTCCATTTTTGATGATCCTTGAAATGAATGGTTTTTAACGGTAGCCCTTTCTGTTCCTGAGGATTTAGAAAGGTTGCTCTTCTACTTTCAAAGCAGAGCAGCTTGACGAGGGAGCTGACCTGGGATGGTAATGCTTGGTCCTAATTGCTCCACAAATATCTTCTCTGATTTTTCCGTTGTAAAATTGAGATTTTTTCATCTTCGTGTCTCTGAATGGTAGCTGCTTTACTCTGCAGCCTGTGTTAAGCTTTCAAAAATATTGTTTAGCGACAAAACAGAACAGTAAAAGCAACCCATTTATAAAGCTGCAAATAAGAGAAACAAGTTAGGAATAAATTTAACAAGACCTTGCACGTAGGACTGCAATTCCGCACTGCCTTGAGATCTTTGGTTCTCAAGGACCTGAACAGCTCCACCAGGGCTCTTGCCGGATATGACTTTCCGCACCCAGGGAAAAGGCTCCTCATTTTTACCCAAACGATGGATCGCATCCTCCCTCGGGACCAGGGGCACCTCCAGCCTTTGTTACTATGAAGTCTGCCTCCCGCAGTCCCTGCTGGTTCGCTGTCCCACGGGCAGCCCCAGGTGGCCCCGCATGGCTGGCAGTGTCCTCTTCCCCTGGGCTGTGAGCTTATGTAATGATCTGCTCCCCTGCTCATCTGCCCAGTGGCAGGGTGGCATGCTCGGTATCACAGGCTATTTAAGGCAGGGAATCCCTTCTTCACCAATGGGGTAAAGAGGAAGAGAGCTCAACAGATATGTGCACAGCTTACGTGATAAAAGTTTTAAAATACTCCTGAAAGACAAAAATCGATGAACAAAAAGAAAGACATCCCCTTTGCTTGGATAGAATGACTCAACATTGACAAAATGTCAGTTCTGCCTATGCTAATTTACAAATTCAATGCAAGCCCATACCATAAGAATACCAACAAGCTATTTTATAGAGTTGAACGATGCGATTCGAGTCCTTATGGAAAACAAACATGAAGAACAGCAGAGAAACAGTGACAAATCAAGGGCAGATCCACTCTATCGGACATTAAAGTATAGGCTAAAGCCTCTATAATTAAAACAGTGTGGTGCTGACACATAAATGGATAAATAGACAATTGGAATAGAATGGAAAGTCTAGAATTAGTCTCAAATTCACAGGGAAATTTAGTATACGACAAAGGTGGCATCTCAAATCAATGGGGGAAGAATGGACTTTTTTTTTTTGTTTTCCTTGACACAGACTCTCACTCTGTCACCCTAGCTGGAGTGCAGTAGTACAGTCTGGCTGGAGTGCAGGAGCACAGGCAGGCAACCTCTGCCCCACCGGGGTTCTAGTGATTCTCCGGCCTCAGCCTGCTCAGTAGCTGGGACTACAGGTGCCCGCCACCACGCTCAGCTAATTTTTGTATGTTTCGTAGAGACAGAGTTTCATCTTGTTGGCCAGGATGGTCTTGATCTCTCGACCTTGTGATCTGCCTGCCTTGGCCTCCCAAAGAGCTGGGATTACAGGCGTGAGCCACTGTGCCAGGCCAAGAATGGACTTCAGGGATTTTTTTTTTTTTTTTAGAGACAGGGTTTCACCATGTTGGTCAGCAGGCTGGTCTTGAACTCCTGACCTCAGGTGATCCACCAGCCCTGACCTCCCAAACTGCTGGGATTATAGGCTTGAGCCACCACACCCAGCCTATGGACTTTTGAATAAATGGTGCTGGGACTATTACATAAGCATTTGGAGGAAGAGAAAATTAAACTTGCATTTTACTCTATACACAAACACAAACTCCAAATGGATCAGGATTCTAAATTAAAATATGAAAACATACAAAGTCTAGGGAAAATAAATGGAGTGAATTTCTCTTTAAATTTGGTATAAAGAAAGACTTTCTAATTATGACCCCAAATCCAGAGGCAATAAGTAAAGATTAATAAACTTGGCTATGTTAAAAAAAATTGAATACCAACAACAAAACATGAACAAAGTCAAAAGACAACTGACAAGGCCGGGCGCCATGGCTCACACCTGTAATCCCAGCACTCTGGGAGGCCAAGGCAGGAGGGTTGCTTGAGCCTAGGAGTTCAAGCCTGGCTAGGCAACATGGTGAGGTTCAGTCTCTATGAGGAATACAAAAATTGACCAGGTGCTGTGGCTCATGCCTGTAATCCCAGCACTTTGGGAGGCTGAGGTGGATGGATCACAAGGTCAGGAGTTGAAGACCAGCCTGGCCAAGATGGTGAAACTCCATCTCTACTAAAAATACAAAAATTAGCCAGGTGTGATGGTGGGAGCCTGTAATCCCAGCTACCTAGGCGGCTGAGGCAGAGAATTGCTTGAACCTGGGAGGCGGAGGCTGCAGTGGGCTGTGATCATGCCATTGCACTTCAGCCTGAGCCACAGTGAGACTCTTTCTCAAAAAGAAAGGAAGGAAGGAAGGAAGAAAAAAATAAAAATACAAAAATTAACCAGGCATGGTGGCATGCACCTGTGGTCCCAGTTACCTGGGAGGCAGGCTGAGGTGGGAGGATCACTTGAGCCTAGGAGGTAGAGGCTACAGTGAGCCATGTTCTCACCATTATACTTCTGCCGGAGTGATGGAGTGAGACTCTATTTCAAAAAAAGCAAAACAAAAGAAAACAAACAAACAAAAAAGACTGCTGGTCAAATGGGAGAAAATATTTGTAACATATTACAGAAAGGGCCAATATCCCAATATATTATACTAAAAATAACTTAAAAATTAAGGAACAAAGAAAGAAGTGGAAAGGATACGTGCAGACAACCCACAAAAGAAGGAGATAAAATTTTCCCTCAAACATATGAAAAAACGTCCAAATTCACTCAAATTAAAATAACACTGAAGGATTACTCCTTAGCTATCCAAGTGATAAAAGTTGTCAAATATGGCAACATACTCTATGGTCAAGGTTGTGGAGAAACAGGGACTCTTACTATTGCTGGTGGGCCTGCTCTCTGGTATCCTCCTTCTGGAGAAGAACCTGACACTATCTGACTAAACTATATGTGCACTTTTACTTTTTTGACCCGGCGATCCAGCAACCCCACTTCTAGGAACCCACACTGCAGGTACATCTCCAACAATGTGAAAATACATATGCACACGATTATTCATTGCAGCATTGTTTGTAATTGCAAAGCATCAAAAACAACCTAAGTGCCCATCCATAGGAGAGCAGTTGAGTAAAGTATAGTAGATTATGTATGGAGTACTATATAGCTGTGAAAAAGATTGCGGAAGCTCTCTATGAACTGATAGGGAGTAACTTCCAGGACATATTGTCAAGTGGAAAAATCAAAGAGTAGGAGATTACCTGCAGTTTGCTAAACTTCACGTAAGAAAGAAGGAAATACGGCCGGGCATGGTGGCTCACGCTTGTAATCCCAACACTTTAGGAGGCTGAGGCAGGTGGATCACCTAAGGTCAGGGGTTCAAAACCAGCCTGGTCAACCTGGTGAAACCCCTCTTCTTCAAAAAAAAAAAAATACAAAAATTACCAGGGCGTAATGGCAAGTGCCTGTAATCTCAGCTACTCGGGAGGCTGAGGCAGGAGAATCACTTGAACCCAGGAGGCAGAGGTTGCCGTGAGCCGAGATTGTGCCATCGTACTCCAGTCTGGGCAACAGAGCGATACTTTGTCTCAAAAAAGAAAAAAAAAAAGAAAGAAAGAAAGAAGGGAATACAAGACAGTACATATATATCTGCTCATTTGCTCAAGGGAAATATGAAAGACATTACCTGATTATCTATGAGGGAGAGGGTGGGGTCGGAAAAGGGGGTAAATGAAGTGGGGATAACAAGAAGTAAAAAGTAATGACATTTCTTGGAGTGTATTTTTTATAGGTCTGATTTTTAGAACTATAGTAATGTTTCACACATCCTTCAAATACCCCAAATGAAGTACAAACACCGACAGATGAATCGTAACTGTGTCACAAATGAGTCACATGACAACACTAACGGGGATGGCCGGGCAGGAAAAGAACTAACCCAGGTAGCTTTGGTGAATCACATCCTCACTGGTCACCACCAGAATCGCACACGTAAATGCCATGCCTCATTAGTAAATATAAAATATCAAAACATACAAAGTCTAGGGGAAAAAATGGAGTGAATCTCTCTTTAAATTTGGTACAAGGAAGACTTTCTAACTATAATCTCAAATCCAGAGGCAATAAGTAAAGATTAATATACTTGACTATGTTAAAAAATTGAATAACAACAACAACAACATGTAAGCAAAGTCGAAAGACAACTGATGGGGTGGGATACAGTGGCTCACGCCTGCAATCCCAGCACTTGGGGAGACCAAGGCAGGAGGATTGCTTGAGTCCAGGAGTTCAAGCCCAGTCTGGGCAGTATGGCGAGGCCTCATCTCTACAGAAAATTAAGAAATTAGCTGGGTGTGGTGAAACACATAATAAATGTGTTCTCACAGGGCTAGAACTTCTGAAATCACTCAGGGTATAGTAGGATTGAGCAAATAAGCAGGTGAACTACAGATAATAAAAGCCAGGTTTCTCGTTGCTAGCGAAAGAACTTCCAACTAAAGAAAGGTTAAAATGAACCTGGTGGTGAAGGATTAAAATCAGAGATGCCAGTTAAAAATTTGTGGTTTAAATATGTACACTGACAGGTATGCGTGTGTGTGTGTGTGTGTGTGTGTGTGAACATTTGGATTCATATACACACATTTCCTAGTTCCATCCATTTAGAGTACTTAGAAGCAATAAGCCTTCTGTAACAATGAGCACACCTAGCATCCAGATCTTGGCTTCTAAACACTTTTGTCTAATAAAAACCAGGGCTCCTTGGAGAAGTGCTTAGTCTCAAGGCTAGGGCAGGGAAAATACAAGATGACACTGGGGCCAGAAGTAGGAAGAGCTCAAAAAAGAATGGGGGCTTCTTGAAAGAACACAGGACTCAACCTGAAGGAGCTCCTAATGTCCAAAGCTGGAAGTTGAGCAAATAATAAACAGACTGTATTTACATTTCAGCCCTTAGAACAAAATAATTGCTATGATTCCATATTGATAGAAATAATGAAATAAATATATGGGGTGGAAGGACAGCTCTTCTTACAAAAGAATTCCAACTAATAAATGTGGAAGGAAAGAGGGGATTAGAAAGTCGCCATTAGGCGAGCACACACAGGCATACCTTGGAGATAGCGGGCTGAGTTCCAGACCACTGCAATAAAGCAAATATTGCAATAAAGTGAGTCACACAAAGTTTTTGCTTTCCCAGTGCATATAAAAGTTATGTTTATCTTACACTATAATCTATTAAGTGTGAAATAGCATTATGTCTAAAAACACAATGTACAGACCTTGACCCATTTCTTGTTTGCCCCAAGAAGTCTCTTGTCTCTAATTCTAATGTAACATCATATACATTTCTGTTACATTAGGATTAGAGGCCAGTTCTGTTTAAAATAAATCCAAGAATAGATTTTATATTTTATTTTCACATTGAAAATCAGTCCGATTTGCTTTAGCCTTAAAGGTTATGTTTATGTCAAATTAAACGAACATTGGCGGCGAGTTATGTTTTTTTTTCTAAACAGGAAATCAGTTAATTAAAAATATTTTATGGCTAAAAATTGCTAATGCTCATCTGAGCTTTTAGCGAGTCCTAATTTTTTTTTCTGGTGGAGCATCTTGCCTTGATGTTGATGGCTGCTGACTGATCAGGGTGGTGGTTGCTGAAGGTTTCGGTGGCTGTGGCAGTTTCTTAAAATCCTATATAATGAAGGACATAGCATATTTTTGCATGTGTATGATGTGGTGCTTTGAATGTGTTCATTTTATTTTTTTGAGACAGAGTCTTATTCTGTTGCCCAGGCTGGAGTGCAGTGGCATGATCTCGGCTCACTGCCACCTTCGCCTCCTGGGTTCAAGTAATTCATCTGACTCAGCCTCCCAAGGAGCTGGGATTACAGGTGTGCACCATGCACCTGGCTAATTTTTGTATTTTTAGTAAAGACAGGATTTCACCATGTTGGCCATGGTTGGCCAGGCTGGTCTCAAACTCCCGGCTTCAGGTGATCTGCCCACCTTGGCCTCCCAAAGTGCTAAGATCACAGGTGTGAGCCACCATGCCCCACCGAATGTGTGTATTTTTTAAAAACAGGCCAGGCACAGTAGCTCATGCCTGTAATCCCAATATTTTGGGAAACAGGCAGGAGGATTGCTTAATCCCAGGAGTTTGAGACCAATCTGGGCAACCTTTCAAAAACCCGTCTCTACTAAAAATACAAAAAATTAGCTGGGCGTGGGGGCACATGCCTGTAATCCCAGCTACTCAGGAGGCTGAGGCATGAGAATCACTTGAACCTGGGAGGTGGAGGTTGCAGTGAGCTGAGATCGCGCCACTGCATTACAGCCTGGGCAGCAGAGTGAGACTCTGTCTCAAAAAAAAAAAGAAAGAAAGAAAGAAAAAAGAAAAGAAACAAAACAAACAAACCAAACTCGGCTGGAGATGGTGGCTCATGCCTGTAATCCCAACACCGGGAGGCCAAGGCAGGCAGATCGCTTGAGGCCAGGAATTCAAAACCAGTCTGGTCAACATGGCAAAACTCTGTCTTTACTAAAAAAACACAACAATTAGCCAGGCATGGTGGTGCGTGCGCCTGTAATCCAGCTGCTAGGGAGGCTGAGGCAGGAGAATCGCTTGAACCTGAGAGGGGGAGGTTGCAGTGAGCCAGGATTGTGCCACTGCACTCCAGCCAGGGTGAGAGCGCAAGACTCCGTCTCAGCAGCAACAATACCACAATCCACGTCGGCATTCCTCTGGAGCCTAACGTATGTGGGAGCTCCACTTTGGATCTTGGGCTACTCTTGGATGACATCATTCTGGATTGCACAGCCCTGGACTGCGGGAAATCCTTTCCCCCCAGGTGCCCATGCCCTCTCTGATTCACAAGCACCAAATTGGTAGCGGAGCGTGGGACGGTCTTTCCTAGCCATGCCTCACTAATCCACTGCTAACTGTGTGACCCGCAGGTCCTTCCCGTCCATCGTATCTTCAGTTGCTATATGGCAGCTGCTCGTGTTCTCATGGACCAGCTCTACCAAGTCCTCTGTGCTGCCCACCGGACGTGGGCAGTGACTGGTTCAACTTCGGTCTCCCAGGACCTGGCACAGTGCCAGCTCGCAGCAGTCACGGAAAAAGGCATTTGATACTTAAATAAATACTCTGCCAGAGTTACAGTCCTGCACAGATGTCATCTGGATGTATGTCAAGGCTTCACTTTGTATCTTGTGTTTGTTTTTGGTGACCAGCTTTTGCCACTAATTGATAAATATGTATCCTCAAAGAAGAAAAACAACCCCCCAAGAATGACTCTTTAGTGGTGCGATGTACTAAAGTATTACGAGTAAGATATTTGATGTCTGGGATTTGCTTTTGAATACTCAAGAAAAAGGAAAAATTAAAGTGACAGAATGTTGATAATTGTGGAATTGGGTGGCAGTTACACAGGGGTTCATTAGGCTCCTGTCTCTATTGGGGGAGTCTTTGAATTCTCTATTTTAAGGAGACTGAAATTTTCTATAACAAAAAGTTAAAGGTAGCTGGGTGTGGTGGTTCATGCTTGTAATCCCAACACTTTGGAGGCCGAGGTGGTTGATCACTTGAGGTCAGGAGTTCGAGACCGGCCTGGCCAACATGGTGAAACTCCGTCTCTACTAATACAAAAATTAGCTGGGCATGGTGGCACATGCCTGTAATCCCAGCTACTTGGGAGGCTGAGACAGGAGAACTGCTTGAACCCGGGAGGCAGAGGTTGCAGTGAGCTGAGATTGTGCCACTGCACTGTTGCCTGGGCGACAGAGCAAGACTACAAAAAAAAAAAAGGTTAAATGCAGGCAGGGTGCGATGGCTCAACACCTGTAATCCCAGCACTTTGGGAGGCCAAGGCAGGTGGATCACTTGAGGTTAGGAGTCGATGCCGCCTGGCCAACATGGTGAAACCCTGTCTCTACTAAAAATACAAAAATAAGCTGGGCGTGGTGGCACAGGCCTGTAGTCCCAGCTACTCAGGAGGCTAAGGCAGGAGAATCACCTAAGCCTGAGAAGGTTGAGGCTGTAGCAAACAGTGATGGTGCCACTCTACTCCAGTCTGGGTGACAAAGTGAGACCCTGTCTCAAAAACAACAAACAAACATCGTGACTCACACCTGTAATCCCAGCACTTTGGGAGGCTGAGGTGGATGGATCATGAGGTCAGGAGATCGAGACCATCCTGGCCAACATAGTGAAACTCCGTCTCTACTAAAAAACAAAAAATTAGCGGGGTGTGGTGGTGCACGCCTGTAGTCCCAGCTACTCAGGAGGATGAGGCAGGAGAATCACTTGAACCCAGGAGGCAGAGGTTGCAGTGAGCTGAGACCATGCCACTGCACTGCAGCCAGCATGGCGACAGAACAAGACTCTGTCTCAAAAAAAAAAAAAAGAAGAAGAAGAAGAAAAGGAACGAAAATTCAAATTAAACATAAAAGTATAAAGAAGAAGGGAAAGTGAAAAAAAAGCAAGTAATTTTCTCAACACCCTGAAAACACAGAGGTGCTAATACCAACATCACAAGATTGAGAGAGAGTTTAATGACAGAACACATGAAAATCTTTAGCACATAGTAGGTCCTCAAATCCAGGGTGCATTTATACTATGGAGCATAAGCATCAGGGGTCCCTCCCAGCATGAGTTCTTTCCAAGTGTTTCCCTGTCACCAATTTTTGTAAAATGTGCAAAGGCAATATATTTTTGTATTTTATTTTTAAAAGGGCCCCCCTGAATTGTATAACTTGAAAACCCCAGAAAATCTGGAAGTTCTCCTGCTAAAACATGGTCATTAGTTTCCTGCCTTTGATAAATAGCAACATCATGTTTTCCATCTCCTGGGAGCAGCCTGTGGAACATCTGAGGCTGCCATGACTTTGCGAGGCTCAGCCTGAGACCACATCTCATTTTTATCTCCCCGTTGAGGATGACAGCCTTACCTGGCACATGGCTCAATCTTCATTAGCGAAGATCCCACATTCATTCCTTGGAGCAATCCCCAGGGTTGGCGCCTTCCAGGGATGAAGGCAGCCCGCTGTGCTGGGTATGCTCTGAGAATCTAAGAAGAAAGCGTCTCTGCCTGCCTTCTCCACTGCCTTCACAAAAGTAGTGAAAACGGTTTCCACTGACAGCAAATCGAATAACAAAAGGAGGGATTCTTTCTTGTTTTTTTTTTTTTTTCCCCCTAAACCACCTGTGGGACTAACCAGCAACTCTTATTAGTAAGCTGAGGAAAATAACTTCATTCCAACACAGGAAAAGAATCTGAGTTTGTTTTGTTTGCTTCAAAAGATTGTTTGGTTATTACAGACCCATGGGAAGAGAGAAGCTGTCTGCACCACGAATTATTTTCAGCCACTGACTGTGTCTCCTTAGCCCAAGCATAGTAATAATGAGACGGAAGTGCTGGGTTCAGTCCCTGTGTAGACAAGTGACCTTTGCTCCTGACACAAACTGCACCTCCACCTTGGCCATCTTAAAAACGTATGTTGGCCGGACGCGGTGGCTCACACCTGTAATCCCATCACCTTGGGAGACTGAGGCAGGCAGATCACCTGAGGTCAGGAGTTTGAAACCAACCTGGCCAACATGATGAAACCCCGCCTCTACTAAAAACACAAAACTTAGCCATGCGGGGTGGCACGCGCCTATGATTCCAACTACTCAGGAAGCTGAGGCAGGAGAATCACTTGAACCTCAGAGGCAGAGGCTGCAGTGAGCTGAGATCGTGTCACTGAGCTCCAGAGTGAGATTCTGTCTCAAAAAAAAAAAAAAAATGTCCCCAGAGGGCCGGAATGGGGCACCATAAGCATGTCCATTGCATGATCGGCAAACCAGTTTACAAGTACATGACTCACTGACCTTGGGTTTTCAGAGTCCTTTTGCAGATGGATGAGATTAGAGGACTTTGGAGCTGAGAGGGGAGAATAGGTAAGGGCTTACAGTAAACACTATAGATTGGATGGGGGTCTTCAATCAATGTTTGTTAGAAAGGCAATATACAGCCATTAAAAAGAGCAAACTAGAGTTATACCAGTACTTGAGTCAATATTTCAGTGGTAATTTCTGAGTGAAAAAGACAAAATGTAGAAGGTATGTATGGTATGATCCCATTTTATGAAATCACTAAAACCTCTTGTATGTGTCTACATATATATATAATGTCTGTAGTGATTATAAGAGCACAGAGAAACATAGTGTGGACGTGAGTTACTTGTGGTGGAGACAGCGGATGTGAGGATATAGGGAAGAGGGCACAGGGGAGAAGCCAAGCAAGTAAGAAAAGACAGGCTGGGCTGGGCACAGTGGCTCACACCTGTAATCCCAGCACTTTGGGAAGCTGAGGTGGGTGGATCACTTGAGGTCAGGAGTTCAAGGCCAGTTTGACCAACATGGTGAAACCCCGTCTCTACTGAAAATACAAAAATTAGCTGAGTGTGGTGGTACCTGCCTGTAATCCCAGCTACTCAGGAGGCGGAGGCAGGAGAATCGTGTGAACCTGAGAGGTAGAGGGTGCAGTGAGCGAAGACTGTGCCACTACATTCCAGCCTGGGTGACAGAGAGAGACTCTGTTTAAAAAAAAAAAAAAGGTTCCATATTCAGAGAGGAGAAAGAATGGTTCCTCAAAAGAGGATGGGGACCCTGAGCGAGGTGGCTCATGCCGGTAATCCCAGCACTTTGGGAAGCTGAAGGGGGCAGATCACTGGAGGGCAAGGGTTTGAGACCAGCCTAACCAACATGGTGAAACCCCAACTCTTCAAAAGATAAAATAATTAGCTGGGTGTGGCGCTACACGCCTGGAGCTGTCGGGAGGCCTGGAGCTTTTGGGAGGCTAAGGTGGAAGGACAGCTTAAACCCAGGAGTTCGCAACTGCAGTGAGCTATGATTGCACCACTGCACTCCACCTTGAGGTGATAGAGTGAGATCCTATCTGTAAATAAAAATAAAATAAAAGGCCAGGTGTGGTGGCCTACGCCTATAATCCCAGAACTTTGGGAGGCCAAAGTGGGTGGATCACTTGAGCCCAAGGGTTGGAGACCAGCCTGGGTAACACAGTGAGACCCTGTCTCTACAGAAGGTACAAAGAATTAGCAGGGTGTGGTGGTGCACACTTGCAATTCCAGCTGCTCAGGAGGCTGAGGCACACGAATCACTTGAATCCTGGAGGCAGAGGTTGCAGTGAGCTGAGATCACACCAATGCACTTCAGCCTGGGCAACAGTCCGAGTGAGACTCTGTCTCAAAAAAAACAAAAACAAGCAAAAGAAGACTGGCATAGAAATTTTGATGGGATCCAATTTAAAATGTTTTTCTTTTATGGTCTATATTTTTGGTGTCATGGCAAAGAGCTCTTTGCCTAACCCTAAGTTCTAAACATGCTTTCCTATGCCTTCTTCTAAAGGTGTTTTATGTATTCCATTTGAAATTCATGACCCTCCTTTTTTTTCCTTTGAGACAAGGTGTCCTTATGTTTTCTAGTAGGCTGGCCTAGAACTCCTGAACTCAAGCAATCCTCCTGCCTCAGCCTCCCCAGTAGCTGATCAAAGACACATTCTTGACCATGATCCTTTTTTTTTTTTGAGACAGAGTCTTGCTGGTGTGCAATGGTGAGATCTTGGCTCACTGCAACCTCCACCTCCCAGGTTCAAGCGATTCTTCTCCCTCAGCCTCCCAAGTAGCTGTGACTACAGGCGTGCACCACCATGCCCAGCTAATTTTTGTTATTTTAGTAAAGACAGGGTTTCTCCATGTTGGCCAGCCTGGTCTCAAACTCCTGGCCTCGTGATCCACCTGCCTCAGCCTCCCAGAGTGCTGGGATTACAGGCGTGGGCCACCACACCTGGCCATGACCCATTTTTAAATTAATTTTTGAATCCACTGTGAGGTTTGAGTCAAACTTCACTTTGTGCCTACGGATGTTCAATTTTCCAGCGTCATTTGTTGAGATGACTATCCTTCCTCTATTGAATTGATTTGCATCTTTCCTGGAAATGCATTGGGCCTATTGCACTGGTCTATTTCTAGGTTTTCTACTCTGTTCCATTGATCTATGTTCTATCCCTCTTCTGCTGCCATGCTATTTCTTTTTTTTTTTCTTTTTAAGACTGATTCTTGCTCTGTTGTCCAGGCTGGAGTACAGTGGCTTGCCATCTCTGCTCACTGCAACCTCCACCTACTGGGTTCAAGGGATTCTCCCGCCTCAGCCTCCTGAGTAGCTGGGATTACAGGTGTGTGCCATCACACCTGGTTAATTTTTCTATTTTTAGTAGAGTTTGGGGTTTCCCCATGTTGGCCAGGCTGGTCTTGAACTCCTGACCTCAAGTGATCCACCCACCTTGGCCTCCCAAAGCGCTAGGATCACAGGTGTGAGCCGCCGCACCTGGCCATGCTGTCTTGATTACTATAGCTATATCCTAAGTCTTAATATCAGGTAGAGTAGTTCTTCTCATTTAATTCTTTTTCAAAATTATTTTAGCTATTCTAGTTCCTTTGCCTTTCTATATAAATTTTAGAATATCTATATCTGCAAAAAAACTTGCTGGGATTTTGATAGGAACCATGTTGAATCTATAGATCAGTTTGAGAAAAACTGGCATCATCACTATATTGAGTCTTCCAATCCATGAGCACAGAAGATATCTCCGTTTATTTAGGTCTTTGATTGATTTCATCGGCTTGCTGTGATTTTCAGCATCCAGATCCTGCGGTGTCTTGTGTTGCACAAGATCCTGGCAAGAGGATGAAAAGACAAGCTACCAACTGAGAGAGTATTTGCAAATCATGTATCTGACAACGACTTCCTATCTGTAATTTATAAAGAACTGTCAAAGTCTCTCACTAAAACACAAACACAAAAACAACTAGCAATTCAAATGTAAAATGGGCAAAAGATGTGAACAGATATCTCACTCAACAGGAGAGACAGAGGGCAAATTTGCACATGAAAAGATGTTCAATAGCATTAGTCACCCAAGCAATGAGACTAAAACCACAGTATTACTCTAGAATGATTAGAACAGCTAAAATAAAAACTGGTGATGACACCAAATGCTGGTGAGAATGCCGAGAAACTGGATTTTTCTTTTTTTTTTTTTTAATTTATTTTATTTATTTATTTTTTGAGACAGAGTCTCACTCCGTCACCCAGGCTGGAGTGCAATGACCTGGTCTCGGCTCACTGCAACCTCCGCCTCCCAGGTTCAAGCGATTCTCCTGTCTCAGCCTCCCAAGTAGCTAGGACTACAGGCTCGTGCCACCACAACCTGGCTAAATTTGTATTTTTAGTAGAGACGGGTTTTCACTATGTCGGCCAGGCTGATCTCAAACTCCTGACCTCGTGATCCATCCGCCTTGGCCTCCCAAAGTGCTGGAATTACAGGCGTGAGCCACCATGCCAGGCTGACACTGGATCTTCCATACTTTGATGTTGGGAGCATGAAATAGTCCAGCTGCTCTGGAAACAGTGTGATAGTTCCTAACACAGTGAAACATGCACCTCCCATTCGACCCAGCCATCACATTATTGAGCATCTTTTTTTCTAGAGAAATAAAGACTTGGGTTTACTGAAAATCCTGTACATGGTGGTCACATCAGCCTTACTCATTATAGCCAACAACTTAAGTGTCCTTCCGTGGATGAGTGGTTGAACCAGCTCTGATACATCCCTACCACGGAAGACTAGAGGAATGAACAAGCAGCAACCTGGATAGACTCTGAGGACATCATGCTTCGTGAAAAAGTCAATTTCAAAAGTTACTTACTGTATGATTTCATTTCTATAACATTGTAACATTCTTGAAATGACAATACTATGCACGTATGTGTGTGTGTGTGGGTGCGTGTGTGTGTGTGTGTTTACACACACACTGGGAGGAGGGGACAGAGTCTCTCTCTGTCACCCAGGCTGGAGTGCAGTGGTATGATCTTGACTCACTGCAGCCTCTGCCTTGAGGTTCAAGCAATTCTCATACCTCAGCCTCCCGAGTAGCTGGGACTACAGGCATATGCCACTACACCTGGCTAATTTTTGTATTTTTAGTAAAGATGGGGTTTCGCCATGTTGGCCAGGCTGGTCTCGAACTCCTGACCTCAAGTGATCCACTGCCTTGGCCTCCCAAAGTGCTGGGATTACAGGTGTAAGCCACTGTACCCAGCCAAATGCCAAAACTATAGAGATGAAAAACTGATTACTAGTTGTCAGGGGTTAAGGGGCAGAGCAGGGAGGCTAGTGTGAATACAAAGATGGGACTCAAGGGAGTTCCTTGGTGCTGATGGAGTATTCAGAATAGATTGTGGTTGTAGTTAAGCCACAACCTATAGGTGTGACAAAATAGCCTATATATATATACACACACACACACAAATGATTATTTTTTAAGAAAATGAAGACTAAGGTCTAGTTAATAGCAAGGCACCCGTGTCAGTTCCCAGGTTTTGATATTGTCCTGTAGATGCGTAAGGCATTACCATCATGAGCAGCTGGGTGAAGCCTGCCTCTACTGGAAAATGCCCCATTTAGGGGCAAGTGTGTACAGCAGTGAGGAGGGTAAGGTGCTATTAGTGTGCCGGAAAGGAGAGGGTGAGAAACTCTAGAGGTGGTCTAGGGTTGCCAACGTGGGGAGAACCATGAGGATGAGCTCCTGGGGGCAAGGAGGGAATCAAGGGCTTTGGGACAAAGAGGACAAGAGAAGAAAGTGGTCAAAGGCTGGTGTGCAAGAGAATTTCACTGAAGCCACTGGAAGAAGGAAATTGAGTTAGAGGGAATTCTCAGGTTTGTGGCTTTTGTTTTTTGTTTCTGAGACAGTCTTCCTCTGTTGCCCAGGCTGGAGTGCCGTGTCACAATCTCAGTTCACTGGCTGGGGAGCAGTGTCACAGTCTCAGTTCACTGCAGCCTCCGCCTCCTGGGTTCAAGCAAGTCTCCTGCCTTAGCCTCCAGAGTAGCTGGGATTACAGGCACGCACTACTACACTAATTTTTTTCCTATTTTTAGTAGAGATGAGATTTCACCCTGCTGGTCAGGCTGGTCTTGAACTCCTGAGCTCAAGTGATCCACCTACCTCAGCCCCGAAAGTACTGGGATTACAGGTGTGAGCCACTGCACCCAGCCGACTTCCCAGGTATTCTTGTTTGGTAACAGCTACTTGAAGAATCTGCCTTCCTGCTCCCTTGGAGACCAGGCGGCTGGCCCTGAGCCAGGGTGATGCCGACAGGTGAGGCCAGAACCGCCCATTCCGCTCCAGGGATGTGGCTGCAGGAGCAGTAGAGCAGCTGCTTTCTGTGCTTTGATAGCCCTGAGTGAGCAGGATTCAAATCACAAGATATTAAGGACTCATAATTTTTTAGGCCAGGCGCAGTGGCTCACACCTGTAATCCCAGCACTTTGGGAGGCCGAGGCAGGCAGATCTCCTGAGGTTGGGAGTTCGAGACCAGCCTGATCAACATGGAGAATCCCTGTCTACTAAAAATACAAAATTAGCCAGACATGGTGGTACATGCCTGTAATCCCACTTTCTTGGGAGGCTGAGGCAGGAGAATCGCTTGAACCCAGGAGGCAGAGATTGCAGTGAGCCCAGATGGCACCATTGTACTCCAGCCTGGGCAACAAGAGCAAAACTCTGTCTCAAAAAAATAATTATTCCTTCTTACCAAAAGCATAACTCTGTAACTCCAAAATTCATTCTTCAAAGATGAATATAGTATTGGAAGCATGGCTTATAGAATAAAAACCTAGGCTCGAGGAGAGAGATCCAAGATGGCCGATTAGCAACAGCTCAGGACTGTAGCTCCCAAGGAAGGCGTAGAGAGCGAGTGGACGCCACACTTTCAGACGAATTTTTGTTGCCCACAGACAGGGAGATTCCCGGCGGAAGAGCCCCACCAGTCGCCAGCACGACTCTTTTGGCCGGCACGGCTGTCTTGCCGGCGCCCCAGCGCAGTGCTTCTCAGTGCGGAGTGTACAGGACTGGGTGCCCTTTCAGTCGGGCTCGGCTGGTCCCATTCCCACAAGGAGAACAGCAATTGAAAGCGCTGAGGACTGAGAGTTTCACAGCAAGCACAGCCAAACCCAGGAAGACCTAGCTCTGTGGGGAAGGGGCATCCACTGAAGGAAAACTAAGAAACAAAAAACTTCATCACCAACAAGCCAGACGTCCACTCAGAGACCCAGTCTTAAAGTTGGCAATTACAAAGACGACAGGTGGATAAATCCTCAAAAATGGGAAGAAACCAGTGCAAAAAGGCTGAGAACACCCGAAATCAGAATGCCTCTCCTCCTACGGGATCACAGCTCCTTATTAGAAAGGGAACAAGGCCTGACGGAGAATGAATGTGATGAACTGACAGAATCAGGCTTCAGAAGGTGGATAGTAAGAAACTTCTGTGAGCTAAAAGAACATGTTCTAACCCAATGCAAAGAAACTAAGAACCTTGAAAGAAGATTTAACGAAATGTTAATGAGAATGGACAACTTAGGAATATAAGTGAATTGATGGAGCTGAAAAACACAACACGAGAACTTCATGAAGCATGCACAAGTTTCAACAGCTGAATTGACCAAGCATAAGAAAGGATAACAGAGGTTGAAGATCAACTCAATGAAATAAAACAAGAAGGCAAGATTAGAGAAAAAAGAGTAAAAAGGAATGAACAAAGTCTCCAAGAAATATGGGACTATGTGAAAAGACCTCATCTACGTTTAATAGGTGTACCTGAATGTGATGAAGAGAATGAATCCAAGCTGGAAAATACTCTTCAGGATATTATCCAGGAAAACTTCCCCAACCTAGCAAGGCAGGCCAATATTCAAGTCCAGGAAATACAGAGAACACCACAAAGATATTC